>JSUI01006447.1:0-70765 GCA_000833645.1 Huntiella omanensis
ACAGACATGTGAATCGAGCTGGACATACTAATGATGCTAGGTTACGAGCGCCCGTTTATCACAATAGCCCGACAACAGGTCGAAACGTAATCATAAAGTCACGTGAGCAATTCCTGCACGGGATTCTGGATTATGGGGTTCCGGGATTATGTTACTAAGCTGTTACCCCGCTAGTGCAGGGGACGGATGACAAATATGTGGAGAATATAGTCTCTCCCTCTTTTCCTTCTCTCTTCTTCTCTTGCTCTTCTAGATAAATAACTGGATCGACAATGACTGAACGATAGAAAATACAGCTATCTTGACCCTTTCTCCGTACTCTGATATTCAGAGCGATGACTACACTTTAACAAAAAGGTCCACGAGGCAACGTCAATTTCCGTGGCAAAACTGTGTACTCGTCAAGTTTGAAATCTACGCGCTGCACTTTCTTTCAATCACCCTTGCCTTTTCTATTCAAGCGCAAAGCTCATATTCTTTATAACCAGATTCTTTCTTGGTGCCGAGTCTGTACCAGATCGCCAATTGTTAGCACATGAGTTGATTTGGCCCATTGGACATGCAGTCGATTATGCAAGCCCTCTACGATGCGCTCTTCCTTACATGATCTTGAAATGGACTGTCAGGGCGCATTCGTACGACGACTATAAACGGCGCCTTTGTGTCACCCATAGACCGATTCATATCGACGCTATTGGGCTTTAACCATCCTGCTNAAGCTTTTACCGCCGGACCCCTCTTTTTGACCGATCAGAAGAAGCTTCGACAGTTCTTTGGATGTTCATTTAGAGTGGATCGTATTAATCGACACGAGCTGCAGTCTTCAAGTGCAATTGAAGGCGCGGCGCGACAGGGCCGTATCAAAATACAGTACATGCACCCGTGTGATGATTCCCGTTACACTTCGTGGAAGTGTTTGGGCTAGCTCAATAACTTCAAAGATCTGAAGAGCAAATGTTTCTTTGAACAGCTTTGAAGACATATGGAGGCCGTGAGATCTATGAGTCAAGGTAAGCTCTTATTCAGTTGCTTTGTAAAAGCGACACACATAGCTGTTTGTTTAGCTACTAACGGAGTTGGTATATACAGGCGCGAGTATCAGCCAAATGCCGAAATCAGATGTTAACGCGTACCTGAGATTTCATCTTTGATACAGCGTCCCTCTGCATTTAGAGTGATTGTACAACCTTCCTTAGCTATTGGCCAAAGATTTACTTCGGTGCTATGTTTTGGATGGCATACAACACATTTCACACGGCTGGGACGAGGTGATGGCATAAAATCATAAACGCAATTATGACGCTGAAATATGGCGTGTTGCGGAAGTTGCTACCCATAGTATGGTACTTGGGATTATCAAAACTTGAGCCAACATTTCCAGCTTTGCCTCGTTGAACTGGCAGTCTACAACCAAGACGGCTACCCCGAATGTTCTCCTATTGGGGTTGGGTTTCAACCATTGGTAACATTACACACTACTACAACATTTACACGCCTCCTTATTCTAGCGGCTATTTGATAGGCCTGTCTTGTTACACTGTACCACCCTCTCAGTGTGGCCTGGTCTTGGCTATAAACACTACAGAGACCCATCTTTGTACAGTGTTCACTTCTTCTTCGTTTTTATGCAACAAAGTCTCTGTTATTTCTGGACTTATTGTCCCTTTGTCACCAGCCTTTAAGATTCGGAACCCCCTAGAGGGAGTTCAACACTGAAGGTATGCCTTTGGCTTACCTCTTCGTCCAGAAGCCCAATATCAAGAACCAGAAAACTGCCAAAGAGGTCTCGCGCCGCAAGGCAAGGCTCCTAACTGACCTCTTGAGACACTTGCGGTTCCTATTGGAGGCGAATTCCAACCGCTTCTCTGTAGAGCAAGCTCTGGAAAGACGTGGGCGATACACTCATCTACCCCACGATGAAGATAGTGTTTTATTCGTGCATACGGACAAGAAAGCAACGGAAATTGCCGCGCTTCAAAAGATTTAACCGCACGCCAAGCACCAACTCTGCATGTGGCATGTTCTGGACGCTTGGAAGAAGAAACCCTCACGGGTAAATATGGCGCGGTCAACATCTCCAACAGTTTCAAACCGTCCATGTTTGAGAGTGTGATCCCACCAGAGAAGAGGTCTGGATGTTGGGCTATTCCCGAGAGGTACCGCACTGGGGACCACAAAACGAAACAATATAGTTGCTCTCCAGAAGACCAAATTGAACCTCCACAGAGAGGAACATATCATCTGACGAGTTTGCAGTATGATGGTCTGATGGAAATCTTGAGACGCCATTTCAATGATCACAGTTCTCTTCCTGACACGCCAGGACGCCCACGGGAACAACGCGCTATGTACGAGTATTGTTTCCTGGAACTCTATGAATGGTGTCGGGACAACAGCAAACCTAACGTTTGGATATACCTTGTTGTGAACTGGTATCAAGAGAAGAAATGGGCATTGTGGGCACGATCGGCATCCTCTAACCACATATGCCGGCTGAGAACAACCATGATGATCGAGTCTCACTGGAGTGTGATCAAAAACCAGTACCTCAAAAGGTCACGTCGATCGAGACTTGAACACGTCATGTGGCTCATCAAGGATAGGGTGTGCTCTAAAGCTATGCATAAGCTAGCCCTTTTTAACATGGGTTTCAGAGGATCCTCGAGTTATGCTCTTCTCTAAGCGTTGCCCTCAAGACTCTACCCAAAAATTACCAAGCCTTCTTTCCTTTCAAGCACTCAAGATCCTCAAGTCCTGCCATCACTACCAAGATACATGGATACCAACTTTTTAGACTCCATTTACAGCTACAAGAACACTATGGACTCCCTCAAGGTCGCCGTCATCCCTCAGCTGGAAAAAAGCGAGCAGTACTCCGAATGGTCAGGCCGCATGACAAATGCCTTCAAGGGAGCTGGCTATGCGGATTATCTCACCAATCCCGACAAGGACACTACTACCACCGAGGCCCAGAAGGTCCTATGCTTCCTCAAGACTCACGTTTGCTCCCACAGCTTCAACCAAATCTGCGAGATGGAGTCCCCCTTCGAGGTCTGGAAGTACCTCTCGGAAACCTACAATCCGTCAGGCTTCACCAGCATGATCTCCGAGATGCGGAACCTTCTTGCTTGCACCTTGGAAAACTGTGGTACTGTTGAAAAGTACGTCCAGGATCTCAAGAAGTTCCAGCGCCTCTACCGTCAAGGAAGGGCCCCCATGAATGACGAGCTTCTTTTTGTCTGGGCCTTGACCAATCTGACTGAAGAGTACGAACCTTTCGCCGTCAGTTGGAACCAAGCCATGAGGGACCCGAGGAATTCAAGCCCAATCTCCTCGACAAGCTCTTCAAGGATCTCCTCGATGAATCCAGAAGATTCAAGTTCAAGTCCAGTGCTCCCAAGAACGAGAGCGTCTTACACTCCAGGTACAAAGGGAAAAAACCCTTCAAGGCCACCAAGGGCCAGTTGTGCCGACACTGCAAGCGTACTAACCATGTCGAGGAAAAGTGCTTCTTTTTGCACCCCGAGCTTGCTCCCGAAGACTGGAAAAAAGCCAAGAAGGCCAAGGCTCTTCGTGATGCCATGTTCAAGGACGAGTCTACCAAGCCAAACGAGGACAGGTCCAGGACTCCTGAGACTAACGATGCCTTAATGGCACGAGAGTACTCGTACGAGCCCGAGGACAACTACCAGGTATTTACAACCAATTTCCAATAGACTTCAAAACAAAAAGCTAATTCATCAACAATAGGAGTAATCCCACCCATAATCATGGACAGCGCTGCCACCAGGCATATTTTCTGTGAGAAGTCTTTCTTCTCCCGTATCCAGGCGCAAGCGAATGGCGCGTTCTCCTCTTCCAGCCAAGCTTGCTATATCTGCGGCGCTGTAGGCCACAAATCTCGCACCTGCCCAACACGGCGAACCTCAAACGAGTGAGGAAGTTAGGGGCGTCGTTCAGACGGCGACCGGGACAACGGGTTGGAGTGGGAAGGGCGAGGTAGCTGTTGAGGGTAGTCAGAGAGGCCAATTTGTTATAAAACATGTATTACATGTACCTGAGCTGCATGAAAACTTACTATCAGTGTCGAAACTGTGTGACCAAGGCTTGACAGGGCGGGTAGACGCTAGCAAATTTGTGTTTGAGGACGGGCAAGGCAATGCGGTCTTAGAAGCGGAACGATGCGACGATTTGTACCGGATACGACGACAAGCGACCCCTCACAGCAAGAATCAGTTGACGGCGAAGGCTCATGTAGCAGAAGTCACGACGGCACCACAGAAAAACGACGACAGATTGCACGACCACGGGTTTTCACACGGAACGTTTGCACATTTGGGGGAGGCCTCGATAAAAGACATATGCCGTCATGCTGGAGCACCTTCACCAGCACAGCTAACACCGTGTCGTGCCTGTTCTCTGACCAAAATGACGAAAAAGATGCCAAAGACCAGCCAACATACGCCATCTCGTCCGCTAGAGTTGGTATATGTTGACATTGCCGGGAAATTTGGGTCTCAAGCGGTGGACAAATCAGTCTACTCATTGGTTATAGTGGACGCCTTTTCGGGAATGTGTTGGGTACGGGGATTGAAGTCTCGAGATGGAGCGCGGCAGGCCATGATAGATTGGAGGGCAGAGGCAGAGAGGAGGCGCGGTCACCGATTAGGAGCCATCAGGACGGACAACGCGAAGGAACTAGTCCGGCTGTCAAATCAATGGAGGAAGGAGGATGGGGTCGTGCAACAGCTTACGGTACTGTATAGCTCATGGCAGAATGGTAAGGCTGAGAGGTTTCATCGCAGTTTGGAGGAAAAGACGAGGGTACTTCTCAAGGGCGCCAAGCTTCCCGCATGTTTTTTGGTTATTGGCTATGGAGACGATATGCTACATGCTGAACATGAAATCTTGTGGACTGGATCAAAACCGGAGCTGGCTTGAAGTATTCTGCGGTGAGAAGCCGTCGATTGGCCACTTACACCCATGAGGTTGTGAGGCATACACATACATGGACCCTCACTCACTTCCGGATCGCACAGACAAACTCATGGACTCAGCCAGATGGGTCGTGTTTGTAGGCTACTCACAAGACACGGATAAGATCTGGCGATTTTGGGCCCCAGACATGAAGGCCGTCATCACCGCATCCATCGTCCACTGGTATGACGACACACCTGCGGGTTCCACGGGTAACGCCCTCAACATACCTGAAGGTATCCCTGTCCTACACAACGCCCCGCCGCCTAGGAAGCCTGTTGGCCGCCCGAAGGGATCCAAGACGAAGAAGACAGCTGGGGAGACCGGGGGAGCAGAGGCGGCAGTGACACCCCAATCAGATAATGGAGATGAGGAGGAGGAGACGGCGGGATCACTGGCGGGATATGTTGACGCCTCCTTTACATTGATTACATGCCATGCGCAGCCAGGACCTAATCATAGATTGACTGGTTCAAGCAGAAGATACAAGAGCGTTTCAAAGTCAAG
The DNA here is from genome assembly GCA_000833645.1 of Huntiella omanensis. Taxonomy (NCBI): domain Eukaryota; kingdom Fungi; phylum Ascomycota; class Sordariomycetes; order Microascales; family Ceratocystidaceae; genus Huntiella; species Huntiella omanensis. The sequence goes on from JSUI01006447.1 coordinate 5,485, forward strand.
GATCTAGGTCCAGTGGAAGTCATACATACTTGGAGTCAAAGTCATGCGAGACAGAAGTTGCAAGGAGTTATGGCTGTCACAAGAACAGTTCGTCGATGAGATCATTCAAGAAATAGGTCTTACTAGCGAGAGTGGACTTCTTTTACCAAGACAACAGGATGTGTAGACAGTAAGGTAGTAGTAGTCACGTAGATATGGTAGTTATAGAGAACATGGGATATATTCAGAGAATCGACAAGAAACGAGGCGCGTGTGTAGGTTTATACACTCACATTAACAGATAATCCAGCATATAACGAAGGTTCAGCACCAAGGAAGAATTCGCGTGCGGGAAAATATCAGCTGCACAGTTGAGTAGAAAAGGCCGAGTTGATTGAAATAACGTATGTACATACTCCCCGTCTACTTCAGACTCGACAAGTCCATCCCATTGCCACGGGAGTTGACGTTTCCTGGTTGTCTTGTATCCGCAAAGTTATATCAACTCTAACTCATGTTGCTTATTCTTACCGCGATGGCTAATAGTGGCTCTCGGAATGTACCGGGGGTAGCCCGTGTGATCGAACCGCGGATCAGGAAGCTTGCCACGCTGTACGGCCGGAGAGGCACTTTCAAGTATCTAAAAGCCTGGTGACTGGAGGTACATAAATACCCAGGGGAATCTTCCGAAGTGCAGTACAAGCAAGTTCTGTGGTCAGATTACGGCTCACGTATGTCTCCTGTTTACTAGACTCTAGTATCGATCATTGACTCGGGTTAGTTTACCGAGTTTGCACCTGTTGTCATACGACATGCCAGTTTTTACCAAAGTGTATAGAGAGTAGCGATGAGTCCGTTATGTTTCAATTCTGATTCTCTCATTGTTAAACGGTGATCCCAAAGTGTGCGGTGGCTTGAGACGAGCGCTCATCTAATACAGTGTACTGCCAGCTTCATGTCACAAATCACGATCATGAGCAATTGGATCTCACGTCCTTGTGGTTGAAAGAGCCGATGAAAAACTATGGGAATACCGTTTTTATTACTCATAACAAATTAGTAGTGAATGTAAATCTTTGATCGGTTGTCTCTGGTAAGAATACGGATCGACCCTATGGTATGGCCGATGGCTATTCGTCGACATATTGCATGTTGGCGCATGTGTACATCTAGATTGGTGGAATCTTAGTAGCTAACTTGATAATAAAGCTCTCCATTAGCATCCCTCACTGGTGAAGTTCCTTCTAGTTTGTTACTTCCTGAATTCATTTTACACTGCCGGCTTGCTCATATGCGCGCGGCAACTTTACATCTGTACATTTTTTCACAGGTTCAACATACTCAGGGACAGGTTGGCATAAACATCCTTAATATCAACAAACTATTACCGACAGCATCAATCTCTAAAGATAAGATATCCATCCATTCTGACACGGAAACCCTCAGAAATTGACTGGAGGGTAGTCATCGTGCATGAAATAAGCCGGGAATTCCTCGTCCAGAACTCTCTCCCATGCAACCCCACTAGTCGACAGAGGCTGCAGGTAAAATCTGGCCCCCGTGTTTGGCTGTCCCACCCGCTTTCTCGGGTGCCCAAACAGCTTTCCCAGCTCAAGGGACTCTTCTCTTAAGCGAGAACGAGTCGCGCCAAACGATAGCCCATCATATATCCGGTGCCATGTGGGATGTTTGACGCTCATCAGGAAGCGAACGAATACAGAAGTTCCTGGAAAATGGACGTCTTGACCGTGCAGTGTCGAGGGCACTACCAAGACATGTTGGAGGCTCTTCAACGACAAAAGGAAGTCTGACAGCACACGACCCGGTTTAACTGGGTCATTTTCAGAATCATTATACCACCTGTATACGAATGTCACAGAGGTAATAGATTGGCATCCCCAAAGTGGAGTCTCGGCCAATGCATCAAAAGCATGCCCGGGCTCACCGGGGTTGACAACTATGGAGATATGCCGCAGGTGGTTGTTCGCGGCTGACTTGTAGATCCCCTTGAGAAGTGGCGACTCGCCAAACCTCAAGGTCTCAGACAACAACGGACCAACTGCCTGAACAAACGCTAAAGGGTCCTCAGAGTGGTGCTACACCGAGGGGAACCCTTCAGGCCGTTCAACTGAACCACGGATCAGAGTATGCAAAAGCACCTGATCCTCGATGGCGCTGCTGTCTGCATCGATGTTGTCTTGGACGGTCTGCATGAATATCTCGAGTGTATCCATGCTGTCAAGGATCAGTCTGGCGTCGTCTATCCCCAAGGGGCAGGTTCGCGTGTCGACGATCAGTGACTGGAGTTTCGGGAGGGGTTGCCCTCCAACCATTTCCGTGACTGTGGTGTCTGGCACGTAGGCCAACCACAGACGACGGACATTGGGAGCCACAAAACTCAGTGCCTCGTGGTCCTAAATATGGGCTGGTTAGTCGACGATTCAAAGTGATAAGCTTGAAGGGACTGTCTTAGTCACTTACCTGCAAGCGTCCAATGGCCACGTTGGGGATCGTCGCCCCGTCAAGAACCAAGTTCTCCAGCTTGGGAAATGCGCGGCCAACCACACTCATGGATGGATCAAAATGGGCAAGATACAGAGTTCGGAGTGATTCTCGGCTTGTTTGTAACAAACGAGCCGGCAGCCACTCCAATCGCAAGAAGGCCCGCCCAGGACGACTCACGTTCAAAGGATGTGAATCGCTACCTGGTGGGCACTGTAAACGAAGATGCTGCAGTTTAAATTGTGTCCCATCCAAGTAACGCACTGCGACACGTGGATCCGTGGGTAGCACGTACTCAACTCTTGGATCAAAAGCCATGTAGTTGATGGCCAAGTTCTTGAGATGAGCAGCAATCTCATTCAAAATGACAAACCCGGCTGGAAAGCTCTTCACAGTAAGGTGCAGATAGAAGTCCGTGATCTTTCCTTTGCTATACCGCTGTAACTGTGAATATACAGCGGTATTTTTAGGATCAAATCTGGGTGTCATTAGGCTCAGCTTTTTCCACAGCCGTGGGTCATCGATGATGTAATCTCGCCACGCTCGACAAACTTGCACCAAACGACTAGTAACTGTTAGTAGGTTATAGGACAGCAAAAGGTATATGGAAGGCTTACAGTCTGTCGGACATGCTGGCTTGTGACGCAATTAGGTACAGGATTTCGTTGGGCAACTTAGCCGCATTCGCTGTCGAGTGGCTTCTCGGGGTCGGCGATACCGGCTCGTATCGGTGGCTCAACACTTCCGTGGCCTTGTTATGATGACAGTCCCAATGAGCCATCATTTTCATTAGGTCCTTCAATTTAATAACGGCATCGTCAGTATATTTTACCAAGACAAAGAGGTTAAATAGTACTTACGGAGTAAAGTGGAGTTTGTTGCTGTCCAAGGTGGTCAGCCATCGCCATCGCATGGGCAAGGACCATGTTCATCCCCTTTTCTTCATTTTGAAGGCGCATCACACTGGCCAGCCGGAGGTATCCAATCAGTGAGTCAGGGGCCAGTTCGATGGTCCACAGGCTGGTGACGATTGCGTCGGTGAAATGGTGCTTGTCGAGATAAAACGACCCGAGAAGGTCGAGTGCAGTGAGGTGGCTTCTCGATGTACACCTCGGATAGACTGTCGAGGCGGGGCATGTGCACATCGACGGGTCGGAAGCGTTTCTGTAGAGTTCACCAACAGGTTGGTTGATTATTTCAGACCATTTGCGACAAACGCATGGGAGACGGGTGGTGTTCCCTTCAGTACGATTGCAACGACAATCATGGCAAACCTAAATAGATCTCATCATTAGTGTCGGTAGTCAGTGCCATATATACTTTAAACGTACCGCTTGCAGCTGAATAATGGCAGCTTCAATCTCATGGTACCTCTGAGCATCCTGGGCGGCGCGGATAGCCTCGCGCCGACTAACATTGCCGTGTTTTGCCTCCCATCTTCTTGCATTTCGGTAGATCTTCAACACTAGTGTCTTCACCTCAATCGCAGGCAGGTCAATAGGCGTCATTTCGTCGGGTTTAAATGCGGAATCGATGATTTCAGATTTTTGGATTATGGAAAAATGAACGGAAGACAAGATCGGCTGAGAAGGAGACCAGAAGCTTATTACCAACTGAGATGTCAACGTGCAAGGGGTTTTCTGTTATGCTAATTTCTGTGGGCAGTCCTATTTCAAATTGATTAGGGCTTTCTAACACAGGTTTTCCACAGTATATCTACATGTGTATGCTGTTGCCTATCACGGGCTAGCCTCTCTTTGTGTGCCATGTAAACAGCTTGCGTCAACGCCTGCCTAGATATAACAGCAATAACCCATTTAAACTTTGGGGTTGAACATGACCGGAGAGGGTAATTAGATTGGATTATAGACACTACGGTAGTTACACCTGCCCATTTGGGATGTAGATGGCCATGGGACTGGATAACAACAGGTTAAGCACAATTGACCTTCATGTATATGGTATTACAGAAAAATAATGTTGGTACCATGTCGTTAATGTTCTACCAGTATATTGAAATCAAGGGAGGCCGTTCTACAGTCGTTGTGCTCTTGGGCAGAGTGCCATGATTGTCTTGCCAGGTGGTTAGTTGTTGGTTGTTGCCGTTCTAGGTAATTTGGAGCCGGTCAACTGTAGGGTTAGGAGCACAGACAGGGTTCAAGACTAGGGTACGCCAAACTAACAGTGCGCGATGATTGGGACACTGGCCTCGCACCGTGTGCGCCAGCTGTCGACAGCTGCATATAGCATCAACGAAGTTGAGCATTCATGACATCACCACACTCTACCAGTCAAGAGAACTCGCGGTAATGGCCTAAACGCGGAACCACCAGCTGATACTAATACATATATCGGTTCCGTTGACCTCCCTTTCTCTCTTGTGAACAACCTTCCTGGGAAAGTATCATCCACATCACTACTTGGTAATACACATCGTGGAAGCTCGTCATGCAAACTGTAGATGACATAGCGAGCTCGAGCAGCATATTCTTAAGCCCGTGAAGGGATTTATGTTGTCTTGGAAGTCCCAAGATATGGGAGTAATCCGTAAATTCTATATCCAGGGTCATGGCGTACTAATTTCGGCGTATTTGTCATATCAGACACCTTAATGGTAATGGATGACGTATGGCTATCGTAGATCCAAAGTCAAACTCAAGCGTTGTTTAAACGTCTTTATGAATCCAGTTTACTTCGCATAATGACACATACGACCATAGCCTGCGGAAAATACGGGGTCCCGTCTGCTCCCCCATAGTCAAGCCGCAGAGCGCTGGATTAGTAGTACGGTGGGTGACCACGTGCGAATACCCGGTGTTGTATGTTTTTTTGCACTTTTTGCATAGCCTGTGGTTGACAAGGCTTTCGCTATTACTAGTGGAGGCTTTCTTTTTGTTAGCTACTGTTATCCAGTTAGACATTTATCTTGATCTTGCCGGATATTCCCGCGGCAATGTCGGGTGTGTTCTTGTCCGGACCATAACTCCATAATAAGGGCAGTGAAAATGATCGTGCCCGGGAACTTGTATGTTTGGTTTTCTTTGCGTCGTAGCCTTTGGGATACAAAAAGTAACCGGCAACATGATATCATGTCGTTGGTGGGTTCCGTGCTTAGAGCCTGGACCAGAACAGTCGGGGTGTAGTGGGTCGTCATGAGTAGTATTTCTTCAATGTATCACGCTACTCTGAGAGAAAGTACATCAAGGGCAACACATAGTGGTCGTACGTACGCGAGCAAATGACTTCTAGCCACTATCAGCCACTTTGATTTACAGCATGTTCACGGGAAAAGGAATACATGACAACGACCAAGAAACTCAAATTTCCGAAAGCTTAACAACAAAGCGTACCGTCAATTGTATCTTGAAATAGCGACTTCCGTGTGCTTAGGTATGAAGATTACGGTGAATATCAGAGCACGGGACGAGGTCAACATATCTGTATTGGGTATCGTTCAGTCGCCACAAGCCAAGGCACCTATCCAAAAGAAGAATATGGACGGAGAGAGAGGCGGACACACTATATCCCCAAGAAATTGAGTAACCCTTGACAATAATGAACCTTCAAGAGATCGTCACATATTCGTTCAAATATCATGGAACAAGCCATGATCATTTGCCTAGAGTTTTCTTCTAATGTCATGATATAGTACACCCAGATCCCCCTGTGTTACAAGGCACAGAGAGCAGAACGGTGTAATTCTATTGGCGTTGATCTTGATACGATTGATTTAGGAGAAGAGGATATTCATTTGATGACAGTCGATGACCGGCTGCAACTATCGTGTATATCTATAAGCTCCTCCAGCCCAACTGAACGTCTCCGTCATTGAACACCAAAGCTTACCCCACAGGCTTCTCGACAACTCCTGCTGTGTTGTAGTTGCTCACACCATGTTCACAGCCGTGCTATTCGCGATGAGAGCTGAAACCCTACCACCCAATTGTACTCCAACTCAGACTGTAACGGGCCCTGGGATGGCATCCAATTACAACGTCTTGTTGGTCCTAACAACGATCTCGTTGTCAATTACCTCGCGCCATCTGAGAATGTGGCGCTTATCAAGGCAGCGCTTGCCATTGTCCCCACAGTCACCGCACATATTCAAGGTACCACTGCCACAAATATCGCAATGCCAGTGCCTGTCCATCAGTTGGGTCTTGCAAATGTAGCAAGGCATCAAGTGTGCGGGGCCCGAGGCGGGGAATACGATGGTGGGGAGTTGCCCATCAGGGCACTCGGAACTGTTCATGGCCGCAATGGCCTCCACTGTAGCCCTGCGAAACTTGGCAAGGGCGATGCGTATTTCTTCCTCGGAGGTGGAAGAGTTGAAGTCCGCCAGGGCCTCAGCCTCGGGGGAGAGCTCGTCTGCGATCTCCGGCTCATCCTCATAATGGGTAAGCTGGGTGGGTTCCCGAAGGAGATGGCTGGTGTTGGCAGCTCCCGGCTCAGTCAGCCCCACAATGCGAAGCTTGACCTTGTTCGTAGCCTTAGCTGCACGGTACAGCTGTCTAAAGCTGTCCTCGGAGTCCAGAGTGACATAGGTGGCAGACGAGTCATCATATCTTTGAAAGACACGAGTATTTGGGGCAGTGGGGGAGGACATGGCGTTAACCTGGACGGCCATGATTGTTAGTAAACGGGAACTTTAACAAACAACGTCAACAAGACTTACAATGTGTTCAATCCCGGCTCTGGTGCAGCGAGAAAGAGGGAGATCGACGCACGTAGTGGTGCCGTTGACAGACACCTCAAACACGACAACGACGAGTTGCAAAGGGCAGGGGGAAGTCGGAGTTGAGTCCATGATGAAGGTAGGTAATACCGATGAAGTATCAAGGAAGATGACAACCAAAGGTCTCGGCAGGTGGGCTTAGCAAACGACGACGGAGCAAGTGTAGATGTCGTAGTTTGAACACATAAACAAACACGGTCCGGTGTTTGTTAGAGAACAGGATTGAAGTGAGATAACTGTAACGAAAGTCTTGGTTAGCACTTTATCAATAGGTAAGTGGTCAGGAAATCGCACCAACAAAAAAGAGTTTGCAGGCCTAGGCGACAGGACAGAAGGCAGAGGTGTCAATCGTGTGCAGGCACAAGGCTTCCAAGGTTGGGCAACAGAATGTTAGACAGATAGCAAGTTCAACAACGGTGTGTTTATCCTGAAATAGGTGCAGATTAAGTGACAGAAAACCGACTTTGTTTCGTTTGGAGGAAGAAAGAGGAGGAAGAAGGAAAAAGAAAATCAAGGCTTGGATCGATGGATTAAATAGACGAATTGGCTGGGCCAAGTGGGGGCCTTTGATTCGTAAACACACTGCATAACATGGAAGTCTCGACTGCAACAAGAAGAAGGTTACGTTGGTGATGTGTCGGATAGATCTTCTAGGTAGGCGTGCCAATGGCTATTTCAGGGGGTAAAGCACTGTTTTCGCGTTGATCTAGCATGCGCAGGCAAAATTAATGACCTATGGCCCCAAGATGTTGCGAAACACAGTTAGGAAGGAAGAGATAACCAAAGCCGAAGAGTGAGTCCAGAAACAGAAGTAGGCGACAGGTGGGTTCAAGTAGGAAACAAGTTGATGGGTAGGTTCGAATGATTAGGAAAGATTTGAGTGGTTAGGAAGGAATAAAAAGGCGGTGCTAAACCTACCTACGTAAATACCATTCATCAGGTATTAAAGCGGGAAGGAGCATCATTGTAGTTTGGTAGTTATGTCGTCGTGGCCAAGCTGGTCACGGGGTTGCCTTGGTCTTGACGTTGACCATGCACATACATGCGGTGTTGACGGATGTGAAGGTTGGACCATTTGAAGTTGAAACACGTTGTTAATTTACCTTGACCAGAGCGGTGTGGTTTGTGGGTTTTACTGTCTGATGTTGGCATGTCTGTTGTCGCCATATCTGTGCCTTCGTTTTCAGCAACTTCTTACGCAATGAAGGCTTTTCAACCAAACGGAATGAGCATTTACATTTGTGGGACAGAGCAGCCCAGGCGACAGAACGATGAACAGACGTATGTAGTTGACCTGCCGGTTGTTGAACATGCATGTGGAATGTGACATGCAGAGAAATGACCCCACACTGTGTGTACAGGGCAGATAGTGAATTCGGCAAGCCCTTCGGATTTCATTGCTAGTGAATGTTCTATCAGGGTCTATTTAGGACGCATCACTGGACATCCCTTTAGAGAGAGAACAGAAAGACTAACGATGACAGTCACATGTACGGAGAACGTCCCAAGAGGTCTGTAGATTACAACGCAGGCTTATAAGTGGCATTTCATGTGCATTTCAAGTGCCCGGGTCCAAGCTATGTGGCTCAGGTTCGCGCCATATGCCGCTATGCTCTCTTTGCTAGGCCGGTGTATTCTTTCAGGGCATTATGTTTGTTTTGATGGGCTTGGCACCATGTAACTAACAATATCTTCGTCGCGGGATACATACAACAGACTAAATGCTTGAATCGATAGAGAGTAAGGAGACGCAAGCTTGACCTAGAACTATAGTTGGTGACAGGAGTTAATAGTTTCACCCGGACTCGTGGTGTAACTCTGGAGTGGTGCTGTTTGGTTGAGGAGATCTATACCAGCCTACGGTGACATTGTTGAACAGTGTAATGACGAACCTAAGGCCTTCTAGTAAAACTTGCGCCAGAGTGCATTGCATAAATGTGCTACGACAAAATTCCATTGTGCTGGCTCAAAGTGAAATGCTAATACTATACGCTAGGCCGCGCAACGAACTAGGAAATGGACATCACATCCCATAGGCATAGTTCAGTTGATATCCGGCTACTTACTATTAGTAACCTCCAATCTGAGAGACCCAGGAATAACAGAGGCACAACATAGTTCACATCACCACATTGCGTGTATCAAAGTAGGGCAATCCGCCAGCGAATCAATTTCCAGATCTAAATCTAAAACAATGTACCCATTTTGTACTCAATCTTCATGAATCCGGTTTAACCAAAGCTTGCAACCAGCGCACGTATCCTAGGTTTCCTTCTTCAAGCCCAAACTCCTTTATTCCATTCAATCCAAAGTCCTGAGAATAGCCAGTATCCATATCCAAGTCGATGTATGTCATGGTGTCGGGGATCAATAACAATGTGGTATAATAATGATGGCCGTTGATAGCAATGTAGAGTATATAAGCTGGAGAACTAGCTCAAACAGCCGGGTGGGTGATTTTAATGGTAGAATCGGGTGTAGTCGTTGCACCGGCGAGGGCGTAGACTACGAGCCCTTGTTGCGTTGTCTGTGGTCTGATGGGGGAGCTTCTTGGTGGGCAAAGTAGGTGGCGACTTGTGGACCACCTGAGACTTCATAAACGCCTTAGAAGGAGACAAACGGGTGATCTCCGGAGCAATTGGTAACGTCTTGGTAATGGAAGCTGTCTTTAAACGGCCAGTTTCTGAGGTGGGAGGCTGCTTTCGTTTGATGCCAGCGACCGGTGAGATCTCGGGAAACTTGAACCGATGAAGGGATGATGGGGCTCCTTCAACCGATTGAGTGGGCGGCGAGGGAGGAAGTTCACGGCCGGTCTCCGTAGGTGAGTCAACGGACCGTTTCTTTCCGATTATTTGAGCCACAGGGCGAAAGACAAAGCCCGGGCGGATAATTTTAGTCGTGGTGGGTCTTTTGCGGTGAGCGACAACAACCAGACTGGCAAGACCAGATGGCACCGTTGATACGGTGGCGACTTGCATTTGCTGTCCAATAAGACTACGGGCGGGTGATTCACGAGTGGTAGTCGAGCCACTTGTCGGGGAAGAATGGCTGGTGAACGTATTGGCTTGGTCATTATCATGAGCGTGCTCAACAGTGGTGGTGTTAACGAGACTGGGCTTTCCGTTGTCCGCATCACCCTCACTGGAGTCAGAAGTGTGGCTGGCAACTGGAGGGATTGGTGTTGTATCACCCTTGTTGGGAATGGAACTGGTTTTCCCTCCCGATTCACCGACGATTGTAAGAGTCGTGGTAGCTGTAAGACTCAATGCCTCTCTCATGCGCTGCGTCTTTGTGAGAGCGCCATTTCTGGTGGGCTTAGCAATGAACCCGGGAGTGTCGTCGACAGTTGATCTAAGAGGGCGTTGCTGATGGAGAGAACAACCAGCGAACGTGTCGGTATTCGTCGGGAAGGAGGTGAATTCGACGGGGCGAGCATTTTCCTTCTGGGGTTGGGTGTGTGTTGTACCCAGAGAGTCATTCGCAGAAGTTCTAGTAGAGGGTCCCATGGGAGCGGTGAAGCAGCCTGATCCAATGGGCGCAGCCGGGGCGACGGTCAGAGCCGCGGGCATCTAGTCCAGACGGTTCCCATCGTCACTAGGGGAGGCGGTGTCGGCGGTCGTCGAGGCGGGGATCGATCCTGAGGATCCGACGTCCGCTAAGTCTATCAGGATAAATATGTTAGTACTAACGCTGTCTACACCAGGACTATTGACCTACCATTGGTGACCGAAAATGCCCGATTGTAAACCCGTTCAAGAGCAGCGCGGGAGGCGACCATGAGCTCGCCAAAGTTGAAGCGAGCTGCCTTGCGGGGAATAGTGAACGACATTGTAGCGTATGGAATTGTAATAAAAACGTTGGTAGTTGCTTGATTTTGATTCAAGTTTGATGGTTTCCAACAGTAAAGTAGTTGTAGATGAATGTGACTAGCAATTGCAATGATGAGGAAGGAAGAAAAGAGAGAAAGAGAGGAAGAAAGAGAGAGGAGGAACAATACATACGCGCATGCCCAATGGGGACGTTCGGCTACGTGGGTATCCCCGCATGTTTTGTCGCGATTTGCACGTTCCATATCAACCTCACGCGTTTCGCACGCGTCTCAATTGAGCCGTAACTTCCGAGTATGGCATACAGAGGACCAGCTTCAGAGGGCGCGCCCTTCAAAGATACGCTGTAATTGGATCTGTCAGAGGTGGTTCGCGACTGGACATAGTGTGAGACGCGTCAGTTTATAGGCCCTTCTCAGGTGTTGATGATTGACTACCCTCTATAATCTGTTCGGCGGGTGGCGATCTCAAACCCTAAGTTTCAATCAAAGTTAGGTGCTGTTCAATTAGGAATTGCTTCGTGTCGACTAAGCTTTCGTGATTTAGTGAAACTGGAGTCCATAGGATTTACCGATCCGCTTCATTACCAACTACAGCACAAATTCAAATTTCTCATGGTGATCGGAGTGGATAGGTTAAGGTATCTCTAACGATGTTTCAGCACCTTGTTTACCAGCGGAAACTTACGTCAATGGGTCCAAATAATCTTTCATCGATAGCTTCCAGTGATGTCCATGATATAGCATGATAGCGTTTGCAAGAGCCGTGCGTAATGCTTTCAATTTCACTATCTAGATTCCCACGACCCACGGTGGCTCCATCGATGGTGGACATTTAATGAGGTGACGTCAAACCAAATCTTGGCAGTCCCGATCAGCGTTAAGTTTGTACTACAATAACCCATGTCTAGTCTCAAACACAACGGTCCGAGATTCCAGATGTCTGACCTCGGTAACGTCACCCTGGCACTANTGTCGCGATTTTCACATTCCATATCGAGCTCACGCGTTTCTCACGCGTCTCGATTGAGCCGTAACTTCCGAGTATGGCATACAGAGGACCAGCTTCAGAGGGCATACCCTTCAAAGATACGCTGTAATTGGATCTGTCAGAGGTGGTTCGCGACTGGACATAGTGTGAGACGCGTGAGTTTATAGGCCCTTCTTAGGTGTTGATGATTGACTACCCTCTGTAATCTGTTCGCCAGGTGGCGATCTCGAACCCTAAGTTTCAATCAAAGTGAGGTGCTGTTCACTTAGGAAGCGCTTCGTGTCAACTAAGCTTTCGTTATTTAGTGAAGCTGGAGTCCATAGGGTTTACCGATCCGCTTCATTACCAACTACAGCACAAATTCAAATTTCTCATGGTGATCGGAGTAGGTAGGTTAAGGTACCTCTAACGATGTTTCAGCACCTTGTTTACCAGCGGAAACTTACGTCAATCGGTCCAAATAACCTTTCGTCGATAGCTTCCAGTGATGTCAATGATATAGCATGATAGCGTTTGCAAGAGCCGTGCGTAATGCTTTCAATGTCACTATCTAGATTCCCACGACCCACGGTGGCTCCATCGATGGTGGACATTTAATGAGGTGACGTCAAACCAAATCTTGGCAGTCCCGATCAGCGTTAAGTTTGTACTACAATAACCCATGTCTAGTCTCAAACACAACGGTCCGAGATTCCAGATGTCTGACCTCGGTAACGTCACCCTGGCACTAGGGCCTTGGCTTGTGTGGCACAAACATAATGCGCACCGTTTGATTTGGTCACCATACCATGGTCTAAAACTTTGAACAACTCAACCTACAACCTTCTGCTTCAGCAGCCAGCACGTACTCTTCAGCCATTCTCCAGACGTTGAAATACGGTCTCCAGATACAAGGGCACCACAATGATATACATACATGTGTATCAACATTCATGAGGGATATGGTGAGGATTTGTCGCGATAGGGAACATTATAGGTGTTAAGCCCGTCTTGGTTGATAGATAGAAGGTCCTTGTTGTTTGCTTCAAGGTGCTGATGTTCCCAGCTCCATGCCAGACTTGGAGCATTCTCCATTTCAAATCGTAAAACCGTGTTGTAATACAATAGGGTTACTCCCCAACTTAGGGTATCGACATCGCCCCATTGTACAGTATGTATTAACAGTGTTAGCAATGACATACACAGTGTCGGACAGCTGTATTCAGCTGGTGAAGGTTACAGCCCACGTCTCCCCCCTCGCTGATGACACCACGACAGTAGCCCGCGCTGGTTACACACTTGCCCATACATGACCGCCGAGCAGTTGTACTAGCTGATATCATTCTGTACCGCGGTGACAGGCATTTTTCACTTTTGACTTTATCTGTGACTCCGGCCAAAGATGGCGCATGGATGTGGTAGATAACACCATGTACACAAGTCAGCCTACTGTGGACAAATGACATAATGCACCAAGCCTAAAGCCAACTAGCGACGTGAACTCGAAATCTTTATAAGCTCAAGTTACTCTCTCTGTTGATACATACGACCATAGCCTGTGGAAAATACGGGGTCCCGTCTGCTCCCCCATAGTCAAGCCACAGAGCGCTGGATTAGTAGTACGGTGGGTGACCACGTGCGAATACCCGGTGTTGTATGTTCTTTTTTGCGTCAAAAACCATCTTTTAAACATTGATTAGTCCTCCCACATCTACCAGCGTAGCTTTGTGTTTTGTACTAATCACGCCCTTTCTTTTTGCATGTTGGGTGTCACAAGGTTCGTCCTTTGAATCCAACTGTGTTTCGTCACTCGTTGAGAAGGACTGTGTATTTGCCTTCCTACCATGGGGCAGGTCAATCCGTACACAGGAGTGATAGCGTTCGATCTCCAGATCGGATGGCAGATGGGTAGACCGACAGGAAGGCTTCGGGCTTGTTCATATTGCCTAAACGACTTACTCAATTAGTAGCCGTGCTTGGAGTTGGGTGTGTAATGGAGGCCCCGGCAATGCCATCTGTCCGTCTCCAATGGGTTTGTACGTGGTGTTTGCCGCTGCTCGTGTGGAGGCCACGCCCAAAGTAGATTGAAAAACTTACTTCATTGGGTACCAGTTCCGGTACGCTGTGTCCCTGACTCTGCAGTCTTCCCAGTTGAGCTTGTCTTTGTCATCTCCGGAAGGCTCCTCTTTTTGCCATAGCCAGAAGCAGAGGCGGCGTGAGATTCAGTCATCTCCTCGACATGACTAGCACTTGCTAGAACCACGTCCAATTGATGTCTGGACAGATTGCCCATGTGCTGCCGAGCCACAAAATGGGCCCATAATTCAACAACCCCCACACTCAATAGAGCTTGCAATGGGAATGTTAGATTGGATGAAAGACTCTGCGAGGAGGGTAAAAGCTCACTAGATCTATGTGGACTCTGTTCAGCTTGTTGCTCCGTGACAGCAATTACCTCCCGGTACCTTCATCCCAAGATAGCCTCGAGTCATTGGTTGCAATAAGTGTCAGGAATTGTGTGGTTTGGACGTCACACTGACCACAGGGAGTTTTATTTAACAAAATCAATAGTCGAAATGTCATTTTTAAGATGAAACACGACCGAATAAGTATATTGTTTACACTTTGTCGGCCTCGCGACCCAAGATATCACATAAAACCCGCAAACCAACCCACAAACAAACCAAAAAACAAGCAAAAAGAAAGACAAAAGCAAAAACGCTCCAACACGATTGAGGCCGACCTTTAGCTATCACGACAGCGGTGAAATTCAGCACCCGCCAGATAGCAAACCATCCGTCCAAACCTCTATTGAACTAGCAACAGCGGCGCCTGAAACCTGTTCAACAGACAGCTGAAGTAAACTCTCGGGATCATGTGGACGAGAGTACGCTCACCAGAGCCCCGAGATTGTATCGGGGATGAGCATAGACGTCCCGCTCTCATCAAGGTCCATGATCGTCACTTTGATTTCGTACTCTCCAGGCGTAGCGAGATACACACTGGAGCTGAACTGTTCTGGGGAGAACCCAATTAAAGGCATAGCTTGCGAATTGACGCGACCAGATGGGTCACGTACAGTCATGGTGGCTGATAAGCCACCGTACTATTGACCGGAAGTGTTTGAACAAGAAATGGGGACGGTCTCGCCTACATATCCAGTGACTTGGACGTTGTCAAAGGCGAAGTTCGTCATTGTTGTGGTTCTTTGGGGCTAAACAAAGTATAGGCACTTCAAGGTGCTAAGAAAGTATGATAGTTGAAGGCCTGAACTGGTCGTGTGAATTGATGATGTGTAACAGAGTTGATATTTTAACGAGCCCAGTTGAATGCCTTGCCAAATATGATTGTGATGGATATATCGGAAAAACAAAACAAATCAGTCGAAAGGAGATTGTTGACATCCTCTTTATACTCGGCTTCAGCATTATACGTGCTAGGCCAGGGCTTTTCAGATCGAGAGGACACTCATATCTCCAGGTATCTTCGTCATTGTTATCGACATTACAAGTTTCATCTAAGCTCCTTCAAACATGTCCAGGAAAATTGTCCCTAGGTGAGGGAAGCGCTCACTCAGTTCACGACATACAGTTGGTTAGACAACAAATCCCTTTCGACGACATATGGGTCCGTCGACCGTTACTTGTCGCACCAATAAGACTTTGAAGACATCAAAACAGCGCCAGCGTCCACAAACAGAAGTACTACAAACAATGCTAAACTGCTCTTCCGGGTGACATGCGCCGGGTGTTGGACTGGACTTCATCCTCAAGCCAAATCGCAAAAAAGCAGCGCAGCTTTGATTTGTTGTGAGTGGGTGCTATATGAGAAACCGTATAAGGTGGAACAATATGAAATCCGCGACAAAGTACCGAAATGCGACTAGTTAGTTGTTGTCCATCAGATAGAGCAATGGTTGGTGTGATAATGAGCCAGATCTGAGAGATGCGAAGAGTAATCTTGTCTAAACCGGAAGCACGCTCGGGTAGGTTCCAACTATCAAAACACAAAGACGGAAACATTGAAAAAGATGGCGTAGGGTTAGGGTCCATGCCACACTTCACAGTGTAGTGTGAGGGGAAGGATCATTAAGGTTTCTCCACAACCACCAGCTTGAGTTCCGAAGTAGGCAGGGCCGTCATTGTTCTAGTGAGCCTTCTCTGAGTTGGGTCGACGCGGGGTTGAATGAGTGCCGGCCTTCCAATATTCGACTAAGATAGTCGTATTCGTTGTACACCGGACGAAATGTCGAAGGGGATCAACCTGCCAGGTTCTGCCATGTCTGATGGCTGCTCACTAAGTGCTCGCTTCTTACTGTATAGATAGACCCTGATAGAATAGCACCCATGACAAAGTCTCAAGGTTCCGCTTCTTTTTGGCGCAGTGGCACTGGCATAAACCCAGAACGCTAAGGTTAACTCAGGAATCCCTCAAACACACTATGTATTATGTATGCACCCCTAGTATTGTCACCGCCTGAGAAATAACACTACAGGCTTACTTAATGGGGTTCTGAAGCAGCCTACAGAGTGGTCACTCAAAAGCCAGGTAATTAGAGGAGCCTGACAAACTATGGGCAAGTCCCAGATATGTAGACGGAAGGTGCTAACATTGATGTAGCCAAGACCTAGCTACATACAGTGGGACTGCCCCTGAATTGTGGTGCCATCAACAGTTGACCCTGTGAAGACGAGCATTGAGTTTCTTTCCCACGTCAACAAACCATCCAGGTCAACTTTCTCTTCCATCTCCACCCGATTCCTGGGAAGCTTCATTGTGATAACTGTCTTTTTGAACGAACTAGCGTTTGACGTCTCTAATCATCGCTTGGTCTTATCTTCATTCATTGCTGCCTTCGTAACTTGTCTTCCTCGTCGTTGGCATTGAAGATATCTGTTTTCATTCCTGCCTATTTCTAAAGCATCAGCCTTCTGTCTGTTGTTGTTTTCTGCTACCCTTTTGGATAGGAGATTTGAACAAGCAAGCTATATTCAACTCTTTCATCTGTAAGCATTCAGTCTCAACCATGTTTTGAGTGAAGCCAAGACTAACAAACTGACTGTAACATAGAAACACCCCCCGGATACCTTGTTGTTTTGTCGTCTACAATGCCGCTGAGCAACTTTGATACAAACAACAACAGTGCAAACATGCCTACTCAATCCACCATAAGAACCAGGCTGGCACCCACCCTCTTTATTCCCCAGAACCCCTGCGATATAGTTTGGATTGGTTCGGGAAGCATCCCCCCATCGACCCTCGTGATGGCCAATTGTGTCAGGAACCTCGTTAGCGTGAGCTCTTTGATGGAGTTCCGCTACGATTTCGATGGAGAAGAAATCAGAGAGGACACCACAGAGAATCTAACTGAGATTCTCGCCGACATTATCCAGGAAAATAATTCCGTTTTCTTGGTCTACCGGGACTTGTTGGTCATGAACCAACTCCTCCATGGGAGATATGGACTTCCACGACCGGCTAACTCCATGGCTTTAACGGAGTTAGAGGTTGACTTTTTAAACGGTTGCGAGGATACTGCAAGGACAATGGGATTTGACGTAGCATCCTTTGGTGAGAGAGTTGGTGATTACCACACTCTCGCTCTGCGGTGCCAGGCTCAGTGTCGTCGGCAGATTAGGAGGATTCGGGCGTTTCTCCTCGGCTTCCCTACCACCGCCCAACCGACTCACGCCCGTGCTGTGGAAGCTGCGCTTGCATTCGATGTACGGCACACGGCAGATGATATCCGAAGGTATTTTGGTACTTTTGGTCTCGGCCTGTTGCCAGCGGAACCGTCCTGGTTCGTGGTCGGTCTGAATGCCCCCACTCCCAGCGCTGCTTTCCAGACTGAGGACTCAGAGGGTGAAGGCCACGGGGACGAGCCAGTCATCACATTCAGCGATATCGAACTCGAAGAGTTTTCATCAGATGAGGACTTCGAGGAAACACTCGTCGGGTCAGAGTCGCACAGTGAAGATTAGGCTGAGCTCTGGCGTGATTCAGATTCGAGTTGTCTTGAAAAAGATACGGAGACAACATCAGGTTTGTTATGACATACTCGTTGTGTTTTGGTGTCTTGGTGGTCTATAATTCGGTAGAGCGCGGAGGGGACAAGTGGTTGTTGGCGTATAAGCTGGGAGTAGGCGGATATATTGTACAGTGATGATAAACTTGTTATAGTTGGCCCTAAGTTTTGGAAATTACCTGAAAACCTGTCCACAAAAGGATCTTTGCAATAGAGAAATGAAACTACATCGATAGTAAGCCCTCACGAGTGGTGTCGTCAGTGCCAGAGTGTTATACGTTGTGATGGTAGAATTATGTATGTGCATATATAGCGTATGTGTACAGTGCCTTTGATAGGAGAGATGAAATAGTCACAGAAACAGGGAGACAAGGAGTAGATTATATACCCAAACTGTCCATGATCACGGTCAATACGTTTCCAGAAGCCTATCATGGCAACTAAAAATTCCCACGTCAGTAAACCTCACTGGTTCGCCAGCATGTTGACCCATTTTTCGGCCTGAGCCAGTGTCGTAGTCTCCGAAACTAATAAATCTTGAACACAAAGGTCCGGGTTGTGTTGGTGCCTCTTCCAAGAGAATGGTCAAAGGCCAGTCCTTTTCCAGCGCAGTCGCAGTACGCTCCTGTCAGATGATCGTTTCCTCGTTCACGATTTTTACTTGTTGCACGCATAAATTCCTCGCTTTGTCTGCATAGCTATGCTTGAGTCGAGCGCAATCAATTCCTTTGAGAGTTGTCCGCTTCGCAAGCATCGCTTCGACGCCGTTTTCTAGCTGAATATGGCATTGCCTTTCAGTATGCTGCGGTGGCGCCGGGGGGCGTCACTCTTGTTTTCGCCACGATGGATTCATCCTTTGGTGATGTTTCGATAGATGGCCGATACGTGATCCATTTTGTGATTATTGATGTCTGTAGCCACGTTACCTCTCATGTGCATACCCTTACACGAGGCCCTTTGTATAGATAATTTACATCACTCGACCTTCATGTGCATGGAGTGAAACCAGAACCATGGCACCATGGGATAGTGCACTTAAAAACCCAACAACACAGGGTTGTTACGTGAAAGAAGCCTACCATACAAACAACGGCCGCTGATGGAACATAGGGGGGTGTTAGCGGTAAGTTGCGCAGAATCTTCTATACATGATGCTTTGGATACCATGGCCAGAGGGCTCGCCACAATGCCGTCTGGGTAGCCTCAAACTTACGAACATCGACGGGGACGCTATATTATGAAGATTTTTGTGGGCCATCATTGACCACAACCATTGTTTACACACAAAGGTCATGCAAACAAAATGGTGCTGTTGGGGATACATGCGGATTTGGAGACCGTAAAGTTGACAGGGAATGCAGTATATAGGGATCAGAAGGACACAAGTCACTGTCAAGTGTAATATTGGCGGATTAAGATATATTATAAAAACTTTGTCACCTGCCGACCCAAACTCCAGCAATACAAAACCAGAAACGAACGAAACCAACCCCCCCAAAGCGAGACGAGAACCAAATAGTGCCAGCACAATAGAACCCGACGACAAGCCATCCTGACAGCAGTGAAAACCAGCACCCGTTAGACAGCCATCCATCCACCCAATCCTCCATCAAACGAGCAACAGCAGTGTCTGGAACCTGTTCGACAGACAGCTGAAGCAAACCTCCGGGGCCATATTAATGGGAGTACGCCCACAAGAACTTCGAGACGGTATCGAGGATGACCATGGACGTCCCACTCTCATCCAGGTCCATGATCATCACCTTGACTTCGTACTCTCCGGGCGTAGCAAGATAGACGCTGGAGCCGAACTGTTCAGGGGAGTACCCAATTAAAGGCATAGCCTGCGAATTAACGAGACCAGATGGGTCACGTACAGTCATGGTTGCTGACAAGCCACCATACTGTTGGCCGGAAGTGTTCGAACACGAAATAGGGACGGTCTCGCCGACATAGCCAGTAACCTGGACGTTGTCAAAGGCGAAGTTGGTCATTGTTGTTGTGATTGTTTTTGTTGTTGTTTGAGGGTGAACAAAGAGTGGGCCACTTGATAGCACCGAAAAAGATGATAGTGAAAGGCGTTAACTGGTCGTGGGAATGTATGTTGTTTTAATGAGTGAATATTTTGACGACTGAAGTTGAGTGCCTAACCAAGAATGATTGTGATTGATAGATCGAGGAGAGAAAAGAAACCATTCCAAAGACGAGTGTTGACGTCTGTTTTATAGTCTATTATGGCTAGATATAGGTTAGGCAGGCGCCTTTTAGATCTAGAAGGCACTCTTGTCTGGAGGCAGCTTCAATGTTGTCATGGACTTTCCAACTTTCATCAAGTCTTCTTACGGCATGTCCAAGGGGCTTGTACCCAGGTAGGGCAAGTGTTGAATAGTTCACGACATAACATTGGCTAGACAACAGATCCATTTCAATGAAATTTGGGTCCATCGACCGTTGCTTGTCGCACCACGCAGACTTTAAAGACATAAAAGGAGAGCCGGCGAGGACAAGCAGAAATACTACAAACATTGATAAACTTCTCTTTGGAGTGTCGTGCACTGCGTATTAGACTGGGGTTTACCCTCAAGGCGAATCGCAAAAGTACTACTGCTTTAGATTTGTGCTAGTGTTTCTTTGGGATCTATGCCAGTACCACTGCGCCAAGAAGATGGATCCTTTGGTCTTTTGTTATTAGTGTACGAAATATCAGCGCTTATAAGGCGTTGTGACATCTATTGTCCAACCCAAAGCCTGACTATCGCCAACCCTAACCGGGACCTCCAGACAGGGTACAATCTGACAATTTGTCGCTAGTGCGTCCCGTGTAACAACCCGTTTAAGGTGCAATCGTGTGGAACCCGCGACAGCGTCCCGGAATGCGACTTCTGAGGTATTTTCCATCTGATAGAGCAAAAGGTAGCTTAAACATGGAAGGGATTTAAGTCGTTGGAAAAGAGACCTGATCCAAACTTGAAGCTTGTTGCACCGGATGATCACCGTCAAAACGCAAACACGGAAACCTTGAGAGGAAAACCCTAGGCATAGGGTTGCCATAATATTCCAAACTCGTGCGACAGAAAGGATCATTAAGGTTTATCCACAATCAACGACTCGAGTTGTCAAATAACTATGACCGCCACTTGTGCTGTTCAAATGATCTAAACTAGGTTGAGTCGGGTATCAATGAGAACTAGGCTTGCAACACTCCACTAAGGTAGTCGTATTCGATATACAACGGCCGAAGTATCGAAGCAGATACACCCGACTAAGAAACAGCCTGTAGGCCTTAATACGACCATCGATTTACGTTGTATACACTTCGAACTCGACCTGTAGGAGCAGCGCCTTTACACCATAGCCATACTTGTGAAATATGAAATGGCCCGTACGTTGTAGGTGGCGTCCCGGTCAACGGGAGATGATGGAGGGCAGGGTCTCAGTATTCAAGTCGCCCATGTTTCGCGACGGAAAACGTACGTGTCAAGGGGTGGATCGCGAAGGCCTGTGAACGAGCGACAGTGGGTGAGCCTGTATGTAGCCGTTTGTACGACGTCCCGTCTGGGACAGCCGCGGGCTTGAGCGTTAGAGCATGGGTATCAGTGTGACACAAGCAAGGGAATGTACGACTACAGGGGGTGGGATCAACGTCACTTGTATACTCGTTTTTGGGCGATAAGTACATACATTCACAAAAAGCCCTTGTGAGTTGTAGCAGAGATATAAAGTAGATGGCGTGAAAGGATCATGGAAGTGAAGAGTGGAGGTATATATCATTGTACTTAAAGGCTTCCAAAAAAGCTTTAGGGGATGTGAAGGTATCGTATGCTAGAGTGACCACATAGAATATCAAGAATTGGCAATATCAAACCATGTAGCCTGGTTCAATGATCGACTAGGAGAGGGAAGGGAAGCAGTGGTATATTCAAACGTTTGTTAGTCCGCGTGTATGTAGAAGGCCGAATGAGCCCAAAGGAAAACCGGACTGAAGAGGGTAGCCCTGCAAGAACGACTACCTTCCAGACAACCTTTCCGGACCAACGGTTCAGCTACATTCCAAGTCTCTCGATTAGTTTCGCTATTGCAGTGCACTCCAAATTAACCAGTAACATACACTTTCCATGCTTCCTATATATAGCGGGCCTAGTTTGGTAACATCAGCCGATCTCAAAGTTATTTTTGCTAGGGCTAGAAACCCCGGAGTTCCATGTGGGCATGGTACAAAGCATATAGTGAGATCGTCTCACAGCAAATACTATAATAAAAAGCCCACGAATGTGAAGAAGGGGACTTCTGCAAAGAACAATCCGTCCTGGATACGATTCATTACGAACGGACCTAGAAGCTGTGGTTATACTCTCACGCTTCAAGGACAGCCATAGTCCAATTAGGAATGAAATAGTTTATGCCACGGTAGGTTTTTTGATAGCAGTGAATATGACGCCTGGATCTATGAATTACACACAGACTGTAAGTTGTGCTAATCAAACGTAACCCTGATAGAACCCCGTAATTCCCCAAATTCAATCCCTGGTAATGTAAATATGGTCATCATTCCGGCTGTTGAGCTGATTGTTAGAATTGAGTACTGCGCGGTGTCACGGTAGTCAAAGTCAACTCTGATACTATCCAAAGACCGTTAGTTGATATCAGATGTAGCATGCTAAAAATATCTCACGTGTCACCAGATTTCAATTAATAATGTAGGGCAATCCGCCATCGAATAAATTTCCAGATCCAGATCTAAAACTTTGTGTCCCTTTTTATCTTCTGTCCTTCTACACTCAGAATCCATACACAGGGCTTTCCAGAAGCCTACAGCCAGTGCATGTATCCTAGATCCCCTCCTCCAACTCCAAACTCCTTCATTCAATCCCATCCAAAGTCCCGAGAATAGCCAGTATCCGTATTCAGGTCGATGTATGTCGTAGTGTCGGAGAAAAATAACAATATTGTCCCATAATGATAGGCGGTGGTATAAACTCTATGTCGTCATGACAGACAAATGACTTAGACAGCCAAGTCTGTTCATTCAACGATAGAAGTGGGTGTAGTTGTTACACCGACGAGAGCGCAACGTGAGAGTAGTATTATCGATCGCCTTTCGGGAATGCTTCGGCTTGTTGGAAGTGGTAGCCCGCAATTCATGATCAATCCGAAGTTCGGTCGGGGTCTTTGCGACAGACGAAGTGGTGATGTGCTTAGTGACTGGAAGAGCTTGTGTAATGCAAACTCTCTTTGAGCGGCCAGTCTCGTTGGTAGGGGGCTCCTTGCGCTTGACACCAGCAAGTGGAGGAAGCTGGGGAAAGTTGAAATGGTGTACGGAAGACGGAGACTTGCCATCAGAGCGAGTCGGAGGCGAGCGAGGTTGTTCGCGGCCGCTCTCTGTGGGTGGATCTATAGAGCGCTTCTGCCCAATGATTTGTGGAATGGGGCGGAAGACAACGCCTGGGCGAAGAATCTTCTGAGTGACCGGCTTTTGGCGGCGAGAGACAGGTACCGCAAAGGCATCGGTAGCGGAGTTCGTCTGATGGGTCACAACCCGCCATTGTTGGCTACCAAGGTCGGGTGTAGATTGTTGGCGGCCGGGAGAGTAACCACCAGCTGATGACGAACTGGCGGTAGTGATGGTATCCGGCGATCGCCCATAACGAGTGTCGTTGGGTACGTGGTTGGTGAGAGTCTCGGTCTCGCCGGCGTCCGTCGCAGTTTTAACAACCGCAGAGTTGACTGACTTCGTGGTATCAACGTGAACAGGCATAGGTGCCTTGTCGGATTCGTCGATAACGGTGACCGAGCGACTTGCGGCCAACCTGAGCGCCTGTCTCAAGCGCTGGGTTTTAGTGTTGGGGAGTGTCGTCGGCAAAGGCATGGGTGTGGACCGGTCCAACGCCATGGATTCAGTGACGGCGGGTGCAGCGACGTCAACGGGGGCGATGGCCGCGACCCGAGTTTGCGGCTCGGAAGTGGCGAGATCCTCGACCCTGCGAAACTTGCAAGTAGCGTTGATGGGAGCCGTGGAAACCTAGTCCGTCCGGCCCTCGTCGTCGCTGGAGTAGGCAGTACCCGTGGATGCGTCAGTGGGGGTCGGTCCTGGGGATTCGACGTCCGCTGAATCTACGATTGTTGTTAGGTCAGTATCAATTCTGGCTGTAGTATAATCTTCGACTTACCATCGTTGACAGGCTTTGCTCCCTGGGAGACCCGCTCCAGAGCAGCGCGGGTGGCGATCATCAGATTGCCAAAGTTGAAGCGGGAACGCTTGATATGAGTGAACGAAAACATTTTAATTATCGATTTGGTTGTAAACTTGGTAGTTGCGTTTAATTCAGTTAAGCTAGAATCAGTTTTATGAGCAGCGTAGTTGCAGATAAATTCGAGTAGCAATTGCGATGAAGAGCGAGGAAGAAAGAGAAGAAAGAAGGAGAACACTGGGAAAAAGTAAACAGAGGGAAGTAAACATGGGCACATACCAACCCAGAACGGGTAGGTACGTTCATATTCATTCATATAGGGTAGAGCTGTGCACGTGCCGTTCCCTCCTCATTTGTTCTAGACCTATGTATGTACATACATACTTCAGTTGGGCTCAACCCTACCAAGCTGGCCTATAGAACCTCAGCTTCAGAGGGAAGATGATAGAGACGGGCGTGTATAGGTGAATATTATAGAGGAGCAGGTGGTCATCTACAGGGCGCTACTTGTCGGATAGTTGCTGGCCTATGCCGCTACTTGGGGCTCTAGCCCCTACGAGACTAAACATGGTGCTTTGGGGTTACTCGGATATCGTTGAGTTGGCAGCGCTGCTTGCGTTACTGTCGATGTTCAGTCCACATGTGTGTAGCGGTTCAATCGTCTGCGTGTATGGCGACTCAAAAACGCTGTCATCTTTGTTTTCTTGTCTCCGTATGGCACTTCGCTCGACACTCCGAGACACCTATTCAGTACGACCAACTCTTGAGCTTCTTCGCCTAATGGCCCGAACATACGATACCTTCGTATCCTTCGAGGCCTTTGTGGATAAGTCTCCTTCCAATCGTCCCGCCGTTGTGCTTCTTTTTCAGCAGGTTGTTGATATCTCTATCACGACTTCCAAATACTCGCTAGAAATGGAACTATCGCTGCGAGACGACTAACGACCTGACGTTGACGCCACTCCCTGCAGTCACACATTCCATTACTTGTGTTCCCCGACGACCCATGTCCCGAACCCATGCGCATGCGCCCTGTCAAATTGTACACTGTCTGGAGGTCCCGGTTAGGGTTTCTGCCAAGCAGACAATATAACCTTATGATCACTGATATCACATAGGCCGTTAACAAAGACCAAAGGATCCATCTTTTTGGCGCAGTGGTACTAGCATGCCCCCCATACTTTGGCATTCCTATTGGTCTTAAGGTAGCGCCACTTGTGGTTTTTCATAATTCACAACACATATACATACATAGATGGAAGACATCGCCACAGCAGAGAGTTGAGATTAGAGTACTAGTCCTATTCTGGTAATTATGTGTTGCTAGCCAATCATATACCATTGTATGTCATACTTGTAAGTATGGTCTAGTGGTTGTCGCCTTCCGCAGCCAATTATTCGAATTTTCGGTATTTTCTTCCCAGAGTCATACTAGCTATCATTGAATCACGCTCCATGAACAACTTGGAAGCGGAGTAGTCGCTATCCAGGCCTGTGCCAGTTGTCACGTGTGAGATAGCGGCCGATATCTGCCGCCAATCGTTCAGCATCCAGCGCCTTTCACTAGTCAAGCCGCTGGCTCCGCCGGATTTGTTATAATCTCCGAATGATACGTCTGCTCCGGTTGGCGTCTTGTGGTTGTGTGGACGCTCTACAAATAGCTACACACATCAAAGTAGTCCTCGCAAGTACATTGAGGGGTACATTTGTCAAAATGCGGACGGGGTCGGATATCTTGGGCTACTATGATTCTCAGGTTTACCCGAGGCTCACCCGTCGCGGATGTCTGCACGGTACAGAGCTGTCGATAGCTTCGCTCGTGATACGTCTTGTGCTGGCTACACAGTTAACCAAACAAGTCGAACACACACAAGACTTGGCCTGCCCACCGTGCTCTTTCATCCGTCGTGACTAACTTCCTCCAGTGTACACCCTGCGGCCCATATGTAGGTCTCATTTTCGTCTCAATCCGTGCAAAGGAGACGACCATATCTTAACCACCCTGTATCTTTGCTTCTCTCTCACTGTCTACCCCGTATAATATCGTTTACCTGTGGTTTTTCTTCTGTCCAGTCTTTGGAAGATTGTTCCCGACCCGGCCAATGTGATAGCCTCTCATTTTGCCTTGCTCTTTAGTAGGGTTAATCAACCCAGGTTACTCCACGGTGACAAGGGCTGTTAGAAAACGACAGGGCCGCCAAAACACGAAAACCGGGGTGGGCCTGTCGCTTTCCAGCCGTAGCCCATAGAAAATGACAGGGCCGCCAAAACACGAAAACCGGGGTGGGCCTGTCGCTTTCCAGCCGTAGCCCATAGAAAATGACAGGACCGCCAAAAAACGTAACCAGAGGTCCTGTCTGAGGTGATCACTATTTTGACCAGCTCTTGGTGTATATTGCCCAATCGAGTATCTTCATCGTTACTCGCTAGGGAATGAAGGTATGGTAGTGTGATTCACACGACTGCGTTTGCACGTTTATCTATATGGGGGATAAACTACACGGGATAGTGGTACTTATTCCCTAACGTTAAATGAGTAGTTACAGATGTATTAGTCTTCTGTCGATCGGGGTGTTGCGGTGTCCAGAAATCATCTGCGGGCCACCAATACCTTGAATCTCTGACAGTAACCTTGACACATTAAAAGATTGTTGCTTCTACATGGAATACAGATAGGGCTTATTGAAGATGGATTAATGTCAAGTGACTATCTAGTAATATAGAGCCCAACAGGATTTAGTAAAGAACTCGGAGTTTAGCCATAATTCACTGGACAGTGATGATGCACCTATGATAAGCCACCGTTGCCCACCACAAGTCTCTCTTCTCGATGTGATCGCCGGGCAGCTGCCAGCAGCTGCTGTGAGCCGACAACACAGTGTATGAGCAGTGTGAACATTTGTGCACACTGTGAGTTTGATGTACCCTAACCGTGTACCCTAATGCGTTGATCGGACCCTACTGCTTGTGCGACATTCAGTGGTGACTACACCCGGTGATTGTGCTGGACATATTACGAGCCGGATAGCATGCTCAAATATCAAAAAGCACCTCTAAGATCACCAACTTGCACTGTCTCCATATAGTCGATTTAACTATGGGATATTTGATTTAACTATGAGATTTAGGTGGTAGTCAACTCTAACCAGTCAACTTGTGTCTCCAGTTGTCATTAGATGTAGTAGTTGAGTCGCTTGAGGCCCTATCTAGGGAATTACGGAGGGTGCTGACACCTTAATCACGTCCCCGTTGACATCTACTCCACCGGACTGAACTGGAATTGGAGATATGAGCCGCATTAGCACGCTCGAGTTAGTAAAATAGAATGAATCAAGCACAGATCCCATACTTTGGAACGAACCTAGTATCATCGTTTCGCGTGTCAAGGTAAACAGGTCCATTGGTGACGGAGTCCATAGTTATCACTCTACTATCTTCTGGTAAGATCCTTAGTATACCAAGTCACACGACAGCCTGGACAGCTTCATACTCTCGCGAATCGATACACCTGTGATAACGATAACGCTGCTATCCACACAAAAAACGTAGTTCCCGAGTAGGTAACTTCATACGTACTACATTGCGCATGCTCCTGCTGCTTCATTGAAATGACGTTCAAATTTCTTGGTATATCTGCTGTCCCCGCTCCCTTTGTTCTATTATTTCACTTCTTTTCTTCTGCCTCACAGCTAAGACCAGCTGCCTACCAGTATCACCATCACCATCACCTATTACTTTGGACTTCACAAACAGACATCAAGATGATCCCCATTATAGCCTTCTTGATCACAATATTCAGATATCTTACCCGGCAGTGGGCGGAAGCCATAGTACGTTACATGAAGAGCTCCGACGAGACGGCCTTGGCTAACCTTTATTCCATCAATAGTGGCTCCACCTCCACCCCGAGGTACCCACCGAGGCTCTACATCGCTGGATGCTCAACAAACGAATGTCCTCGGTGACAACCTACATTGAATCCGCAGAGTCGCGCGCTGGGCCCTCCGAACGCGACGATTTCCCCGATGCTCCCAACGCCAACGGAATCCCCTTCGATCTCGCCCCCACGCGCTCGTCCCTCGAAGCGAACGCGGATACCCACAGCTGCCCGTCTCCCGCTCAGCCTGGCCGTCTATCCTGTCCTTCTACCTCCAATGAAATTATGCTTCACCGTGCCCATGCTCTACAATTTCGGAGTACCTTGCAAGCTATTGATGGGGAGTATAATAGAGATCGCATCGCGAATATGGTTGACACGCTGCGCAGATTTGGGATTGTTCGTGCCCCGGAGAATGGCGAGTTCGATCATAAGCCCGTCGATGATGATGAAGAGGGGCAGGAGTAACACTGCTTCTTGAAGCTGTTGGGTGGGAAGGCGAGGTGGATCAGGTTCTGGAAGGCGGGGGACAATAGCTTTAGAGTTGTATTCATGGTCTATAGTCAGTCATCTATGACTCCCTCACAGTTGGGAACTTTTAAGTTCAAGAAATAGCTATATATTGTAGATAGCCTTTTCCATTATACTCTTTTACACAAATCAACTACAACTATCGTTTGAAATACGTCTGCTACGCATAAGATCAATATCCGTGGTATTTCTGAGGCCAATGGTCCTTGCTAGATGCCTTGCTTTGACCATGATACTCCACAGCCAATGGTGGGTATACAGATAGCCCTATAACTTGCTACTATGCGGTTAACTAGAGCCTTGGCTATGAATGAAGACATGCCACCTGCGTCAACAAACAATGTTCCTCCCCGGACGTCTACTTACCTCGTACCGTATACCGAGCAGATGTTGTCACGAATTATGCTGCCATGTGATCTGTCACGTGTCTTCTTGTATTGCTAAACTGTAGTTTGGGGTGGCCGTGTTTCGAAATGCGANACTTTTAAGTTCAAGAAATAGCTATATATCGTAGATAGCCTTTTCCATTATACTCGTTTACACAAATAAACTGCAACTATCGTTTGAAATACGACTGCTACATATAAGATCAATATCCGTGGTATTTCTGAAGTCAAGGGTCCTTGCTAGATGCCTTGCTTTGACCATGATACTCCACAGCCAATGGTGGGTATATAGATAGCCCTATAACTTGCTACTATGCGGTTAACTAGAGCCTTGGCTATGAATGAAGACATACCACCTGCGTCAACAACCAATGTTCCTCCCAGGACGTCTACTTACCTCGTACCGTATACCGAGCAGATGTTGTCACGAATTATGCTGCCATGTGATCTGTCACGTGTCTTCTTGTATTGCTAAACTGTAGTTTGGGGTGGCCGTGTTTCGAAATGCGATATATCTGACTGGACGGATCCGCGGAAGCATTGCGGTTAGTTAGTTACAGTGTGAAGAACCATGCATCCCAACATCGGCTCACAATACATGCCAGGCAGATTCCACAAGAAAGTGTTATACAAGTCAGACAATGTGTATTCATTATGACCTTCTTATGTACTAGATCTCCTCTTGTAAATCAATCTATCTTGTTATGATCTTCTCAAGCCCCGTTTCTCTTCTAATATCACGCGCTGCGTAGCCCTTAGAGTACGCCTTCTGCAAACATCTTTCTCTCCATGTAGTAAATCAAATATTCGTCCACCTTTCAGTAATAACTGAAACCAAAACCACGTCAAGACCTTGTTCCTCAGTAACAACTGAAATACAAGACTCCACAACACTCCATCTTTCAGTGATAACTGAAGCACGCCAATATCAACACCCCAATTTTCAGTAAGAACTGGAACATAAACCCCATCCTCCACCCTTCTGTAAAAGCAGAGAGGACAAACATACCAACACTCCATGTTTCAGTAAGAATTGAAATAAAACAGACAACGACACCCTTCCTTTCTGTAACAACAGAGAGAACAAGGGCATCGACACTCCATGCTTCAGTAAGAACTGATGTACAATAAACAATAACTCTCTGCCTTTCAGTAACAACTGAAACAAAAAACGTAGCAGAATCTCTTAGTTCAGTGATAACTGAAATATAAAACACACCAAGACTACATCAATCAGTAACAACTGAGATTTCGATCAAGGTTTTACCAACAAGATTAATATGTTCTCGAGGTATGGAATGAGACAGAAGACAAGACCCATTCGGTCCGCGTGGGTATTGAAAGCGGCGCAAGCATGTGGTGTCTAGGCAGGCAAGCTGATTTACTGGTTTGGGGGAGCTGATACCGAAGTGGTATCATCCTTCTCTAGAGACAAACTCGCAGTGTCCAAGGCGTATGGAAACACGAGTGTGTTGATGTGACGCTTGAGAGTGGGGCGGCGAATTTCACGAGGACGGGTAAACGAAGGTTTAGGGGGGTTCGGACGACCGCATTCTTCCGTTGGCGGCGCGCGACGTTTGCCAAGGCTGCTTGGAGGGCATTTCATTTTTGTGGGAATCGGACGCTCGATTGGGGCGAAGCTAGTCGAGTATGGGTTGGCGAACACTTTGTTAGCAGGAGAAGGATTTGAATGTTGCAGGCTTGGGGATAACGCAGGGATATTCGCCGATTTTAAAGAGAGGCGCTTGGAGAGGGGAACTCCCAAATCTACTTTGCCTAGTGGCTGGGTAGGTGGGGTCTTCGGGCTCTGTTCCGCTGCCATGTTAGCTGCCACGGCGTCCTCGATGAAGGAGGGCGAATCAACTAAACCGGGTACCGGAGATTGGCATTCAGCCCCAAGGTTGTAGGACACGGCATCGATAGTCTCGTATTCTTCGAATGGGATTGGGACGGCTGAATAGGATAGTGTTTCGGGGGTATCTGTCGGGAGAACAATACCACATGGTAGGTTGAAACGAACATGTTTGACCGCCTTCTTTCTTTCTGAGTGTTGCGCTGATTGAGGAGGGGACAGGATTCCAATTGTTGGCATCAACTTGACGGGAGGAATCAAAGCACTTGGCTTCGGCTTAGTGACATAGTTGAGTCGGCTAGTTTGGACTGGATGTGGGGAGTATTGAGTAACCGGAGCATTAGTCTCGACCTTGATGGCTTTTTCTGCGGTCTTGGAATCAGAAGTAGACAGCAACTTGATTCTCTTGCGAGGCGAAGACTCGGGCAATCTTTTCTTCTCATTTTCAAGATCCCCAAAAAGGGTCCGGCGGACGACAGTGGGGCGGAAATCGCAGGGCTGCCGCGGCAGGAAACGTGTATCGGGCTCTAGGAGGCCAGTAGCACTGAAGTCCCGGGGACCGATGGGGCTGTGGAAGGACTTAAAGCGCTTCAGACGTTGTGGGACTTCATTGATGACATCCTGGGCGGTACTTCTAAGCGGCATGGGAGACAAAGGCTTCTCGGACACATCTGGGCTGGGGTGAGGCGAGTGGCATTCTGGTCCGTTCTCAGCATCGAGCAGCGAGAACTTGCGCTTCTTGGAAGGAGGAGTGGGCACCGTGTTTCTGCCATCAGTAGACATCTAGTCCATACTGAGGGCATCATCACGGGTCTCGGGAAAATCAGCAGTCGTAATGTCGTGGCAAGTGTCGAGCTCCATGTGAGTTGATTGGTGTTGACCGGTAATCCAGTCAGGAATCCAGGACTTCTTGGCGGCTTTTTCAGTAGACTTGGTTGGATAGACAGGCTTGATGGGCGGCAAAAGCTTGAGCTCAGAAAGCGCGATTGGGGCGCGGCTGGGCTTGTCGGTCGGCATCGTGGAATTAGCCGTAGCGGCCGCGAGGAAACGGAGAACAGAAGTGAGAATCATTGTTTGTTTGTTGATAACGAAGACACAGTAGTTGCAAATAGCTTGAAGACTGAGATGGAAATGGATAGTTGCTGAAGTTCTTGGTGTCGACGTAACTGTGAAGAAGATGAATAGAAAAGAGGAAATATTTTCTGCCACGAAGAGGGGAATAGATCCAGATGGAGAAAGGCTGAAATAAGCTAGGCTCCAGCCCTGGCCCTTCCCCAATTAGTTTTTTAATCTTTGTGGGCTTTTTTTTCGTCGCCGTCCTTTCCGTTTACAGATTTGGATCGTGACTTCTACATAGGGTAACAACAAAGCTTTGCTAGAAGAAAGCTACTGTCGGGGCAGAGGCCAGTTTTCAGTAGGGTTTCCGCTCCACCCGCGCCTCAGCAGCAGGTATACGCAGTATTCACCATGATGATGGGAGCTCATTGTGCTCTTGGTCCAAAAGGCTGTGCACTTGACATGATATTCACAGCTTCCAAAGCATACAGGCACTGGGGGGATCTAATGATAACCAGTGAGCTTCTGACGTTATGTTTCAGATTCTATATCTCTTACTATGACTAGAACATCAACAATCTCCAGTCCGTGAACGATTGATGTGCCAGCCGATGTAAGTAGAATCACATACAGGGTTACTGACGTCATCTACGTCATTCTGCCAGGTTTCGCCGCTTCATATTCCAGTGGCAAAATCTGTCGGAGGGATTCACCGCTTTAGCAGGGAGACGATTGAAGCTATGATTCTGTTAGTCTTTCGTGAAGTCAGTCCGGGTGTTGATGACCAATAAGTGGGCATGGTTGGTTGGCGATGTTTCTTGAGATAGTTAATACGTCATACCCGCCCCATTGGTCACCACAAGGGTTGTCTGAATAACGTAGGGTTAGTTGAGCAGAAGAAACAGTGCGAATTGACAGTGCGGAACCGTGCGCACGGCCTTAGGTAGCCGGTGACACTCGAGGATGTGTGAATGTGGTGCATCTGCAGATATTTATGTATTTGGCTCTATGAATTCTGCTTCTTTAGTAGCTGACCCGCCCAATCCCGTTGAACAACTGGACCGGAGAAAATGCGCAACATGGGAATCACTCACAATTGCTGAAAAGACGCCATAATGGGAGTGAAAAACCGGATATACACCACGAAAAACCCCGCACACCTCATTTCCGAGGGTGTTAAGGAAGAAGGTTGTTTTTTTTGACTCGTCTGCGCTGCTCCTTTTATTTCCCAATAAGCGTTGGTCTTATCAATCAACCCTTAAGATCGGTCGTGTGGCCCAGTGGTTAAGGCATTTGCTTTACACGCAAAGGATCGCAGGTTCGATCCCTGCCACGATCAATTTATCTTTTTGCATTTGACACTTTTGCCTGTGTGGGTTACGGTCATCGGTGTTGGATTACACTGCTAATTCTCGAAACGTATCGATTTTTGCCATACTTTTACCCGAGACCTCGCCTACCGTGTTCCACGGCACCCTTTGGTTGGCTCAGCCGGAAGGGTGCCCATTTCATATACGGTGTCCATACAGTAGGTGCGGATATCGACACTGTGCGCGCCGGTCGTGAAGGGCCGAGTATATTGTTGCCGAATGGTACATGTACATTCATTTCTCGAATTCAGGCCGGTGTCTACATCTAAGTCATGAGATGATACCTGACCTTCAATGGATCTTACAGCAAACTCTGTATGTACATATACAGCTGCAGTGCATGGTGTGGTTGCCCAAACATGGCTGGGGAAGTGCGCTAGAATTTCGGTGTAGTCCCGTTTCCATGCGGATGAGATTGAAAAGTGAAATGAATGACAAGGCTAGATTAGAATAACCGACAACGCCTCCGTAGAATTGTACATAGGTTCTATTGTTTGTACCACCTACTGTCTTAAGAATAGACGAAGAAACCGGCCGGCATCATCGACGGCTATTTCCCGTAACCAACTTGGTCTTGGCTGGACAATCTATCGTCTAAATCTAGTGTTCATCTCATAACTGAAATCTCAGGGACCCAGTTAAGAATGGTTCTGTGCGAGAAGCCATCACAGGACAATGAAATCCACTCTTAGTAGCACACAAGTGATTGCTCAGATGAAAATATGTCTCGACAAACTGAAATCCTAAAATTTACGGAGAGAATGGCTGTTTGCGATGCAACGCAAGCCTGGCAATTAGAGACGTCCAATACCGGAGTCCACCTTAAATTGAACTGAAGTAGTTGCCGCTTTTTCAACCTCATTCATCACTTTACGATCACCTTCCCCTACTCTTGGCAAACTGCCTCCTTTCAACTTCAGCGAGCTCATGGCCACCTCCGCTACATTTGGGACCATGTCTCCGATGACACTAAGCACGCCGCCCGTGGTAAGTTAATTGGTAAAATGTAGCCAGGATTGATACTGACATGACCGTAATGCTAGATGTTGCGGACGTCAGATCGTCGGGACTGATTCTCAGAAGTGCATCGACGGGTACTGGCTCCTCTAGCGACGACGAGAACCGGACGGACTAGATTTCCGCGGCTCCCGTCAACGCTACTTACAATTCTCCCATTGTCGAGGATTTCGCCACGACAGGGCCGCCCGCTCGGGTTACGGCAATCACACCAGTCGATGTCGCTACACCGACCGTTATTGAATCTGTGGCTGTGGACATGTCCATGGCCATTGGTTTGCTCACGACACTCCTCAACACTTTGAAGGAGAATATGCCTCCGACCGACTTCGTGTCCTTTCCGACCACGAGCGACGCACCTTCTCGCCAGTTCTTCCATGGCCTCCTGCAGCTCCGTTGCATTGTTGACAGTATTCCCGGGTCGATATATACATCCCTGAGAATTGCTGCACTCACCAAAACCGAGCGCTTGAGACAGGCGCTCGGGCTGGCCGCAATCCCCTCGGCCACCGTCGTCGAGCAGTCCGAAAACAGACCTATACCTATTCGCAGTGTTGACGCAAAGCCAACCAATTTTGCCACTGCGACATCTGCCTCGGACAGCGACAGTCTTACCAACAATGGGATCTCCAGTGTTACCAACCCCATACACAACGACACTCATGATGGGCGATCGCCGGATACTATCACTACTGCCAGTTCGTCGCCAGCTGGTGGTTACTCTCCCGGCCGCCAACAATCTACACCCGACCTTGGTAGCCAACAATGGCGGGTTGTGGCCCATCAGACGAACCCTTCTGCCGATGCCTTTGCGGTACCTGTATCTCGCCGCCAAAAGCCGGTCACTAAGAAGATTCTTCGCCCAGGCGTTGTCTTCTGCCCAATTCTACAAATAATTGGACAGAAGCGCTCTGTAGACTCACCCGCGGAGAACAGCCGCGGGCACCCTCCTTCGCCGCCCACTCGCTACGATGATACGGCTACTTCAGCCTTACATCGTTTCAAGCTGCCTCAGATGAGCAAGATCGTGAGAGCAGATGCAGGGAACACCCAGCGGATGGCCTTAGTCGTGTGAAGATAGCTTTCCCCATAAGCTCTCCACTCAATCAAACCATAAAAGATCCAGTTCCTTTGGCGCACTGGTACTTCTGAGGAAACCGCAGGAGCAAGAATGGGTGACTACCCTAGGCAAGGCGATGCCCGGACCAGCGGAGGTGGGGTATAAATATCAATAAACGAGCCAGGAGAAGAGCGAAGGAAACGAAGAATGTCAAGCATTCGGAGCATTAGAATATTATGGGAAAAGAATCATCATTAATTCATCACTATACCATCGAACCAATGCCCGAAGCTTCCAGCATCGACATCTATTCCCACCAGCCCTATGGACAGGGCTATCAAGCAAGACACTAAACCCCGACGGACGACTGCACGGGATTTCATGTTTGCTTAGCGTATATTTTTCATCTTGTCTTTGACCAGAGTTGATGAAACCACAATCAATCATACCGAAACTTCCAATGCCACAACAATGCAAACAAGAGCAAGATTTGAGACGACAGAGGAAATACCAGCCATCTTTCCCGCTAGGTCTTCTCATGAGATGATTCAATGTAGGTCCCCCCATGCATTTGCCCGTATTGCGGAAGTTAGTCAGGCCTACGCCAATGAATTACATATAGACTGTTGTGATAAGCAAAACATAACTGTCCTAGAATCGCGCCATCTTTTGAACTTAGCCAAGGGCATAATAGTCTGTGTTAGTGTTGCGATTTGACAATGCTGTCCTAAGAGATAAGTACTGTAGGGTGCCATGGCACTCGAATTTACAGCTGATGCCTTGAATAAGTTTGAAAAAAGGATTAGTCAATAACAAAGGCATCATACTCAACATAGCTCACATTTTTTCAGGTTTGAAATTTTGATGTAGGGAAATCCGCCAGCGAATATATTTTCAGATCCAGATCTCAAACTTTGTGTCCCTTTTTATCTTCTCTCCCTCTACACTCCGAGTCCCGAATCCATATACAGGGCTTCCCGGAAGCCTACAGCCAGTGCATGTATCCTAGATCCCCCCCTTTGAACTCCAAACTCCTGCGTTCAATTCCATCCAAAGTCCCGAGAATAGCCAGTATCCATATTCAGGTTGATGTATGTCGTAGTGTCGGAGATAAATAACAATATTGTGTGGTAATGATAGTCGTTGGTATGAATATTATGTCGTCATGACAGACAATTAGCTGAGACAGCTAAGTGTGTCCGTTCAACGATAAAAGCGGGTGTAGTTGTTGCACCGACGAGAGCGCAACGTGCGAGTGGTTGTATCTATCGCTTCGCGGGCATGCTTCGGCCGGTCGGAAGTGGTAGCCGGCAACTGAACAACCATCCGAAGTCCCGTCGAGGCCTTTGGAGGAAGCGAACGCGTGATGTTCTTAGTGACCTGAAGAGCTTGTGTAATGCAAATTCTCTTTGAGCGGCCGGTCTCGTTGGTAGGGGGCTCCTTGCGCTTGACACCAGCAAGTGGAGGAAGCTGGGGAAAGTTGAAATGGTGTACGGGAGACGGAGACTTGCCATCAGAGCGAGTCGGCGGCGAGGGAGGGTGTTCGCGGCCGCTCTGTGCGGGTGACTCCACCGAGCGCTTGTGTCCGATAATTTGGGGAATTGGGCGGCACACAATGCCCGGGCGATCAAGCTTTGTAGTGACTGGCTTTTGGCGACGGGAGCTGGGTACCACAAAGGCAGCTGTAGAGGAGTTCGTCTGGTGGTTCATAGCCGGTTCGTGCTGGACCCCAAGGTCGATTGTGGTTTGTTGGTGACCGGGACAGTAATCAGCAGCTGGTGACGAACTGGCGGTAGTGATGGTATCCGGCGATTGCCCATCACGAGTGTCGTGGGGTACGTGATTGGTGATAGTCTCGGCCTCGCCGGCGTTTGTCGGAGTTTTAACAACCGCAGAGTTGACTGACTTGGTGGTATCAACGGAAACAGGCATAGTTGCCTTGTCGGATTCGTCGATGGCGGTGACCAAGGGGACTGCGGCCAAGATTAGCGCCTGTCTCAAGCGCTCTGTTTTGGTGAAGGCGGCGATTCCGCTGGGGCTATCATTGCACCCGGCGATCTCTGCAACAGTTCCGCGGAGACGGAGTGGGGCATGGGGAGAGAGACGAGAAGAGCAGTCGCTCAGAATCGGGGACGACACGCAGTTGGTCGGGGGGACATTCTCCTTGAAGGCGCTGGGGAAAGTCGTGGACGAGCCAATCCCCATGGACGTGTCCGCCGCCAAGGAATTAACAGCCGCGGGTGTAGCGCCGGCAACTGGGGCGATGGCCGTGACCCGAGTGGTCGACTTGGTCGTGACAAATTCCTCGAGATCGGGAGAACTTTGAGTAGCATTGATGGGAGCCGTGGACATCTAGTCCGTGCGGTTCTCGTCGTCGCTAGGGTAGCTAGCGCCCGCGGATGCGTTGGTGGGGGGCGATTCTGGGGACCCGATGCCCGCCAAGTCTGCGATTGTTGTTATGTTAGTATCGATTGTGGGTGTAATATAACATTCGCCTTACCATCGTTAACGGGCTTTGCCTCCTCAGAGACCCGCTCCAAGGCAGCGCGGGAGGCGATCATCAGATTGCCAAAGTTGAAGCGGGAACGCTTGTAATGAGTGGACGAAAACATTTTAATGATTGGTTTGATTGTAAACTTGGTAGTTGCGTTTATTTCAGTTGAACTGGAATCAGTTTTATGAGCAGCGTAGTTGTAGATAAGTTCGATTAGCAATTGCGATGAAGAGGGAGAAAGAAAGAGAAGAAAGAAGGGGAACCAGTCGACAGAGGGAAGAAAACATGAGCACGTACCCATCTAGAACAGGTAGGTACATACGTATTCATGCGTATAGGGTAGAGGTGTGCACATACCGTTCCTTCCTCATTCGTTCTAGACGTACATACTTCAGTTGGGCTCTACCCTACCAAGGTGGCCTATAGAACCTCAGCTTCACAGGGAAGATGATGGAGACGGGCGTCTATAGGTGAATATTATAGAGCGGCAGGTGTTCTACTATAGGGCGTGCGTTGTTGGATAATTGCTGGTCTACACCGTTACTCGAGGCTATAACCACTACGAGAGTAAACATGGTGCGTTGGGGGTACTCTGATATCTTCATCGGGGTCGCAGCCCTGGTCGCAGTACTGGCGTTCTTCATTCCAACCATTTGAAGCTATGCCATCTTCTCTGTGGACGGCGACTCAGAAAAGCTTTCGTCTTTGTCTGCTTGTTTCCCTATATCTCTTGGCTCGACACCCCAGGACACCCATTCAGTACCACCAACCCGGGACTTCCTTGGTCTCATGGCTCCGAACATACGATACTTTCATATCCCTCGAAGTCCTTGCTAACAAGTCTCCCGCCAATTATCCCCGTCGTTGTTTTTCTTTGCCAGCCAGTTGTTGGTACCTCTATCACGACACCCAAATACCCGCCGGCAATGTAGCTATCGCTCCGATACGACTAATGACTTGATGTTGACGCCACTTCCTGCATTCACACATTCCATTACCTGTGTCCCACGATGACCCATGTCCCAAACCCATGGGCGTACGACAGGACCCCCACCTGTTCCGAACGGGATGATGTGTCAACAGCCCCTTGACCCCTACGAATATGTCGCAAGTCTTTAAACAAGCTTCTCGGTGCCACCCTCACCTCCGGCCACTGTCTATCACACACTTTACTCTACTAGAACGCCGAAAACACACACTGAATAACCGGCTGTCTCTTGAATGGCCACCAATCAGACGCAGGACATTGTAGAAACAGGAAGATTAACCATAATACAGAGACTCGGTTTCCATGGCGTCAATTTCCAAGTCGATATGTGGTGCCATGGTAGTCGCATTAAGGCTTACCAGCTCCCCATTAAGCTGGAAGACTTCCACCTTGAAGAAGTGGAGACTACCCGCTTTACATTCAATAGTTGTTGCCAGCTATCAGATACATTCAAGTGCCTATTCTGTTACACTGAAAATCTCGGTGGCGCAGTATCGAACCTTCCCCTATAGGGTTCCTCGCAGGAATACCTAGACGAAGTGCGTGTCCCATCAGCTGTAACCTGATGTACTATGTGGCGTGTTCTACCGGACCTGTTCGCTCATATCAAAAGCTGAGAGCCAGGCGCCAGCTGATGTGTTTATGATGGATTGATCGCTGCCCACTACCCGACAGTTATGTGTAAGACCTAGAATCTCGTAGGTATAATATCACGAGGTATGATGCTGGCAGGATTCCGAGGGGAGACGTCCAGTACGGTTATGTCTAAGTACCCTCAAACAGACACATCTTCCCGGGTACTCCGCATGAGTTGTTCTTCGCGTGTCGCTTTAGACCGCAAGCTTCATTTACACCATAGGTCATGCAAGCAGAGTGGGTTGGTTGGGGAGCGCAGTGGATTTGGATACCATAACAATAACAAGGGATGCAGCAAGTAGAGATTAGAGAATAACACGTCACTTTGAAGCGGACTGTGTCATAGGATCTTTGTATGTCATTGAGGAACACAATCTTTGTTCACACGGTCGATCATGTAAACACATTGAAGATGTCGGGGGACCCGGTGGGTTTGTATACCGTAACAACAAAACGGAATGCAGTGTATAGGAATCGTGAGGTGACATGTTACTACGGAGTGGGATATTGGCGGATTAATTTATATTATAGAGACCTTATTTACCTCCCGACCCAAGACCCAGCAAAACAAACCGAGGAACCAACGAAAACAACCACCCAAAAACGAGACGAGAACCAAACAGTGCCAGCACAAATGAACCCGATCATCAGCTACCACGACAGCGGTGAAAGCCAGCACCCGCCCGATAGCCAACCATCCATCCCAACCTCCATCAAATCAGCAACAGCGGCGTCTGGAACCGGTTCAACAGACAGCTGAAGCAACCCCCCGGGGCCATATCAATGGGGGTACGCCCATACAAACTTCGAGACGGTATCAAGGATAACCATGGACGTCCCGCTTTGATCAAGGTCCATAATCATCACTTTGATTTCGTACTCTCCAGGGGTAGAGAGATACACACTGGAGCCGAACTGTTCTGGGGAGTACCCAATCAAGGACATAGCATGTGAGTTGACGCGACCAGATGGGTCACGCACAGTCATGGTTGCTGACAAGCCACCATACTGTTGGCCGGAAGTGTTTGAACACGAAATGGGGACGGTCTCGCCGACATATCCAGTGACTTGGACGTTGTCAAAGGCGAAGTTGGTCATTGTTGTTGTTGTTGTTGTTGTTGTTATTTGTGGAAGAACAAAGAGCGAGGCACTTGATGGTGCCAATTAAGTATGATCGTTGAAGGCCTGAACTGGTTGTGTGGCTGTATGATATTGAAAATAGTTGTTATGTTAACGAACTCAGTTAAATGCCTGACCAAAAATGATTGTGATGGATAGATTGAAAAGACAACACAAACCAGTCGAAACAGGATTGTTGACATCATCTTTATAGTCTGTTATGGCTAGATATAGGTTAGGCAGGCACATTTTAGATCCAGAAGGCACTCATATCTCCAGGTAGCTGCAATCTTGTCATGAAATCCGCCCTGATTGCCATTATTCCCGTCTGGTTTGACTTTCCTAGGCTAATTTGTATGTAATTGTATTTCCGCTTCCAAGCATTTGACCTAGACGATGGGACTCCTCGGATCGAACGAAATATGGAGGTTGTTCACGGCTCAATAGCAACCGGTGGATATTAATGCGAGTATCGCTCGAAACCACATCAGCTGGAGATTCAAGCGTATTGAAATAGCATATGACCATGGTGACTATCATCGCGCGATCGAGAATGGACAATCTATGAACAATGGCAATCCAAGAGCCCGGGATTATGCACCACATGGTTTGGTGATTCTAATCTGGTGAAATCTGCCAGATTGATTTCACGTAGGATATTGTAGCGACAAGAACACCGATCAACGATCAACGATCTACGACATATTTGTACGCATCTATGGGGCCGTTTGCATGTCTCCCCCTTCAGAACAGGTGGAGGGCCGGGCGCACGCGCATGGATCAGAACATGGGTCGCCGGGAGACACAACCATTTGGAGGTGTGACGGCAGGGGATGGGGTCAACGTCATGTTATTAATCGGCGATAGACCTATCGAAAACAGGTAGTCGACATGAATCGGTACAAATACTTTCATCCAAGAAGGAAGCGTAGTAAACAAAGAATCGGAGGAAATGCAAATTCAGTTGAGAGTCGTTCTGATGGACGGGCGGGTGACGCTCTTTACTGGAGGTATAAACCAAAAGGTGGGTCTACTACGGAGTCCTCTATGGGAGGACAGTCATCTAAGAGACCGTCCAGCGCAACACAACTGGTTTACTGGTTGGGACATCTTCATTGGATTCACTGTCATTCTTTAAGTACGCACCTTTGAACCCCTTCGTTTCTGTCACCTATGTCTTGGATACTTTTACGGCATGAAATTGACAAAGAGACTGACCACTCTATCCTGAGCCGCTTTATCGGCCACGACTTGTCCTCATATTAGGGTAGTTAGGAGCGGTAGTTGGGTTGTTTGTGCCACTCAGGATATCACAGAACATCTTGGACACCTACCGGCAGAAGCTTTGCGTATGGATAACACAAGACTGACTTTCTGGCCGATGTATGTTGCAGGAAGGCACATAGTGCTACCTTCAGTAGTACATATTGTGATGGCGCAACCAACTAGTCACAAACAACATGTCCAATGACTTCCGTCCTCCGATATAGAGGGGTGTGTTTTCTGTCAACCGTGTCAACATCGCTCCTGTTTCTCGATCACAACAAAATCAAGTCCGCGCCATCAAAAGGCTACTTCTGGAGCTATTGCACGCCATTAACAACGTTCTTGATTTTTCTTCAATTCTACGCTTGCACGATGTCTTGCAACACGGCCGAATCCCTGCTTTCTGATGTTCTCGTCGCCTGCACGGAGATTCCACTCACCTTCTTGCAGAAGGGGACAATCAAGTTTTACCAAGCCTTTGGCAGTTGGGTGGAGGGTCTCCGCGTAACCGGCGTTGTTCAACGCGTTGGGGAAGTGCTGGCAAACGTTCTCGGCACTGGTGTGAAATTTTCCAAGAACAGGACCGTCAACTTCAAGGTCTGGATCGCTTCAACTACGGAAAACAAGGTCATAGACCGCTTTCTTGTTGCGGACGATAGTTTTGGGATCGAGATGGCGAAGTTGGAAGAGATCTGGGGAGCCTTCAAGCTGAGCGATTCTTCTTCTGGCGGACAGTTCGACGGCACCGGGCTCGGATTTGCCCACTGCAAGTCTTGTTTGGAGCGCATGGCTGGCTCTATCAGTGTGCAATCTCCCCCCCCCTCCTCCCCCAGGAATTACCAGCGGTATGAGGGTGACTATTGGTCACGGAATT
This sequence comes from Huntiella omanensis, assembly GCA_000833645.1. Classification (NCBI taxonomy): domain Eukaryota; kingdom Fungi; phylum Ascomycota; class Sordariomycetes; order Microascales; family Ceratocystidaceae; genus Huntiella; species Huntiella omanensis. Next base: position 48,236 of record JSUI01006447.1, read on the forward strand.
GTCGTGGTACAAGAAGGATGTCCCCATTCTAGCGCTCATGGCTACTGCGGCGAAGGGACAGGATGAGAAGCGTTGCTTCGCAGTGGGCATGAATGCCTGCTTGGTTAAGCCTGTTAAGAATTCTGGGTTGGAGAGCAAGATTCTGGAGTGGATTGGGCGGAATAAGGGTGGGGACTACTAGAGCATTAGCTTTTACGTTGTTTGTTCGGCGGGGTTTTGGCCGTCTATGTGTTGCATTTGGTTACCTTGTATATATTAACATGTCGTTTTTTGCTCTTTTCTTCTAAATTTCTGTATTGAATGTCGTCTTCCGTGACTAATCCGGTCAAATTGACCCGTTCTCTCCCGAAGATGAAATGATGCATGTATGCCTCCAGGCGTTGTGAAACGTTCTCATATCGACATCACTAGATACCATACCCTCTTTGACTGAGATGTAACTGTGAAAGTACCCGATTGGGAAATAGACACAAAGTGGTAAAAATAGTAACCACCGCTGAAGGACAGGGCCCCCCGGTTACGGTTTTTGGCGGTCCCGTCAGTTTCTATGAGCCCCTGTCAACGTGCAGTAATCTGGGTTCGTTAACCCTACTGGAGACCAATGCAAACTGGGAGCCTGTGGCATTCACCTCAACCTTCTTCCTTAATACCCTCGGAATGGTACCTTTGAGGTTTTGAGATGCCTTTCCCATCGGACTCAAGACAGAATCGCCCCATCTGTCGTTGAGGGGATAAGGAATCCCATTCACAACACATTCTCCTTTTTTTTTTNTTTTTTTTTCGTTTATTCCAAGGCTCGTCGTTGCCATTACACCCTCTTGAGGTCAGCCTCGTTGACAAACCACGTCCGCCCCCTCATTTAAGCGGCTGTCGATACCTCAAGACAACACAAATCCGCCCAACAACGCGCGGTACTCGGAATACCCTTTTTACAAGCAACTGGCTGGCATGATTTTGGAAGGTTCGAAGTCAGATATACAGTTGTTTTTGGTTGTGTGGTGTCGTCGTTTGCACCGGGGAGAAGGAGGCAGCAGCGACGGTGGTTGGTCCTAGGGCGCCCGTGGGGGGATAGCCGGACGGTGTTTGAGGAGGAGTCAGTTAGGGTTATAAAATTTTTAAAACTACGGGGTCTATATGGCGGGGTTCAACCGTCTCCCGGCCTGCAGATAGAGGAATTAGTCCTGCTAATCAGGTTATAAATGGAACAATCAATCAATCAATCAATGTGGCATTCACCTGATTCGAAACAATCATCCAAAACTTTGAAGGTACATACAAAAACAAGGAGAATACGATATTGTACGGGGTAGACGGTAAGAGAGACGCAAAGACAAAGCGTGGTTAAGATATAGGCGACTCTTTTGCACGGATTCAGACGAAAATGAAGTCTACATATGGGCCGCGGGGTGTACATACACTTGAGGGAGTTAGTCACGACGGGTGGAAGAGCATGGTGGGAAGGTCAAGTCTTGTGTCTATTCCATTCATTTGGCTAACTATGTAGCTAGCATACGACGTATCACGAGCGAAGCTACCTATGTACAACTCTGTAATGTGCATGCGCCTGTGACGGGTGATCCCGGGTAAACTTGATCGTCGTAGTGGGCATCCGCATTTTAACAAATATACACCTTAATGTAGTTGCGAGGACTACTTTGATGTTTGTAACTATTTGTAGAGCATCCGCATCATGATGTACCAGCAGGCGCAGGCGTCCTAATGAGAGACTGTAATACATACGGGGGTGTCAGATGCTTCACTGGTGAGAGGCGCTGGATAATGAACGATTGGCAGCAGATATCGGCCGCTATCTCACACGTGACCACCGGTACAGGCTTGGATAGTGACCACACCACTTTCAAGTTGTTCATGGAGCCTGATACAATGATAGCTAGTATGCCTCTGGGCAGAAAATACCGAAAATCCAAGCAAATGGTCTCGGGAGGTTACAATCACCAGACCATTCTTACAAGTATGACCTGCAAGGGTATATGATTGGCCAGCAACATAGAATTACCACAATAGGACTAGTACGCGGTACTTGGACCTTCAAAGATCACAACAGCATTCCTTGTCGTCGTTGACAAGTACATACCAGAATTTGCGTGTTGCATATCGGCGTCATCCTACCGGCGATGTACTTTGTCATTGATGCATTGATATGCCACACCAGTATCACGAAGTGCCTGCCAGGCCGAGTCAGCCCTCGCCTAACTACTATCGGGCCAGAATAGAGCATGAAGCGGAAATCAACAAACCTCCTTGGAATAGTTGGCTTTATATTCGTGATCAAGCGCTCCGAGCTATACTGCTCCTGACATTAAACCGTGTTGGCTAGTGTTCACCATCTTCAATCAATTATCCATCCTCACAAGAACTTCAGTGTTCTAGTCATTATTTCTCCTTGAGACATTGGACAGCCCGAACATTCGTTTCGCCTAGTAACATTCTTAAACATGTCACTATCTTGTTTCGACAAAATCAAGATCACTGGCTATGTCGGCGATACCATCTTCATGTCTTCTTCCGACACTTCCGGCCCACAGTATGGGTACTTTTCAGCAAGTATGGTTGTCCGCAACCCTTCCGGTACCGTCAACTCCAATTTCATCGATTTGACTCGGGACGCCCTAGCAAAGTTCGGATCTAGCTTGCATCTCGGAGTGCCTAGGGAGTATCACATCAGAGTTAAATTATGGACCGTGATGAGCGTGGGAAGCCAATGGCCATCATTGCCACACTGTCAGCCAGGTTTTGGGCGCATTCCGGTTGATATGGCCCCGGGGGATGGATCCAGCTGCTTTCTAAGCGGGTGCCAAACACGGTTGTTGCTTTCTGCAGAAAGGTGTAGGTGGATAATTCGTAACCTGACTAGTGCTGGGCTTCATTGCTGTCGTGATACTAATCATTCACTTCAAACTTGCTGGCACGGTTCTGTTATTTTCTGTATGTTTCGCTCATGGGTGAACTTTCTTGCTGATTGTTTTTACTCAGTCTTCGACCCGGAATCTGCGATGCTGGAGTAGAATATTGTTATCCGGTGCCACTGCATCACATAATTGACATATCCCGTTTTCATTTGTACGGTTCACCTTCTCTGCTGTTGTTATGACCCACAGACCTACCGTGCCCCCGTTGTAAATGTTCCGCTCACATCACAGACCGTGTGGACGACTTTTGTGCGCCATAGTAACTTGCAACAAGCATCCAATCCCGTGCCTGACGCGATGTCGGAATCAGTACGGCGAGGTAGTATCGTGGGAAGTATTTCTACACAAAGCACATACAGATTGAGAAGGATACTGGTCACAGGAGTCACCGGTTCATGGGGAGATTTGATGCCAAAAGACCTCGCGGCTGTGCTTATCATGACTGGTTCCAGTGAGAGGGATAGCCAATTTGACAGTTGTGTCCGTTTGAGACTACTTAGAGGTCATCGTATCTGGCCTTACGGGCTGAGATATAAAGGTTGACCGATGTCAAGAGGCCCTATGCACCATGGTCGTCCAAGCCGTGACACGTCGATGATGGAGAAGTCGTAGTGCGGGTTCGTCGAAAGTTAGGTTGGGGTGTTACATGTGCCGTGATTTTATGATCAATCATGACTGCCTTCAAGCGATTTAACTGTTCAAACTCACCGCAAAGTCCGGCGAGACTACGAACTGAACTTTTGGTATCAAGCATCCATAGCGATCAGACGGACTATGACTGTACTGACCTTACTCCGTTGATTGCTCCTTCTAAGCCAATGACTCAACTGTGTAGATTGCAGTTGTGAGTCTCAACCCGCCGTGGTTGCGAGATACTGGGACCCTGTGTTCACATATGATGACCCGAGATTTCATACCTGTAGTATATCACTCGACAGACCAGATACAGACGCTTGGTAGCACTTCGGTTCATGCAAGCCGGCTCCTGTTTGATGTCTACATTATCCCAGTGTGGATATGCTGAAATATCTACGCCGCCGTATATCTGCAACAATGGGTGAGGTTACGGTTTATATTTTATGTCGAGCTACGAGAACAACATGTTTCTCTACAACAACATTGGCTTGGAAATGACTTTGGAAGAGCGGATATAAATTGGCAAGTCCATGACAACATCGAAGCTGCCTCAAGAAACAAGTGCCTTCTCAGTCTAAACGGCGCCTGCCTAACCTATCTCAAGTCAAAATAAACTATAAAGCAGACGTCAACACTCCTCTCTGGATTCATTTCTTTTCTCTTCGTATTACATCAAGCAAGATTATCATTGTCTAGGCACTCCACTGGATTCGTCAACATTTATATAAATTCAAACAACATCCATCAACACGACCAGTTGAGGCCTTTTATTAACATCTTTTTTGGTGCCATCAAGTGCCTGACTCTTTGTTCTTCCACAAACAACAACTACAACAACAACCACAATAACAACAATGACGAACTTTGCCTTTGACAACATCCAAGTCACTGGATATGTCGGCGAGACCGTTCCTATCTCGTGTTCCAATACTTCCGGCCAACAGTATGGTGGCTTGTCAGCCACCATGACTGTGCGTGACCCATCTGGTCGCGTTAATTCGCAGGCCATGCCCTTAATCGGGTACTCCCCAGAACAGTTCGGCTCCAGTGTTTATCTCGCTACGCCTGGAGAGTACGAAATCAAAGTGATGATTATGGACCTTGATGAGAGCGGGACGTCCATGGTCATCCTTGATACCGTCTCGAAGTTCGTATGGGCGTACCCCCATTGATATGGCCCCGGGGGGTTGCTTCAGCTGTCTGTTGAACCGGTTCCAGACGCCGCTGTTGCTGATTTGATGGAGGTTGGGATGGATGGTTAGCTATCGGGCGGGTGCTGGTTTTCACCGCTGTCGTGGTAGCTGATGATCGGGTTCATTTGTGCTGGCACGGTTTTGTTCTCGTCTTGCTTGGGGGGATTGTTTTTGTTTGTTTTGGGGGTTGTTTTGCTGGGTTTCGTATCGGGAGATAACAAAGATTCTACAATATATTTAATCCGCTAACATCCTAATTACTAGTGACATGTCGCCTTGTCATTTTTATACTGCATTCGCCTTTGTTATTACGGTATCTCAACCTAATGTTTTCCCCAATCGCCACATGTTCTTTGCATGAGTTACAGTGTAAACAAAGCTCATGGTCCATGATGACGCATAAAGACCCATGAATGGAAGCTGCCCGTCAATATGGGTAGCTTTGCGCCTACTTCCATGACACTACAATGAACCTTCCGGTCATGGTATACAAAGTATCACATATACAAGATCCTGCGAAATTGACAGTTAACACCACGCCATTTTGTGTCAGAGGCCATTCTTTGTATTGTGGGCGTCTCCCAAGCCCTAAACATGTCCTGTTGGGTTCCCAACCACACTATCCAATGCTCTCGCCGTTCTGAATTAACTCCATGCACATGTAGGCTAAGTAATGTCGACAAGTCCGACAACAAGTATCGTCTAAAGATAGGCACATGACAGGTAACTTTATTATAGTCACGAACTATGGCGAACTAGACCTCCTGTCAACCATCTATCGAAACATCGCCAACCAACAAGGCCTACTTACTAGCCCTTACTCCTCGCTCTAGCGTCCCTGAAAGATGAATTCGCCAGGTCACCAAGAAGACAGCCACCTCCCGTCGCCACCGTAGAACACTAAAAGGCAACGCCATCTCGAGTTAGAAAACGGCCTCGAAGCGTACACTTCGAATTGCACACCCTTCAAAGAGCCTTGACATCACTCGATTCAAGCATACCCAAGCATGCGACATGGAAAAGAGGTCCGCCTGAGATATGGCTAGGACATTGTTCAACGATGTCCGTAAGGAATGGGACCAAGGTAGTCGCTGCCCAGTCGTCACTTTCAATGTCTCCGGGGCTCTTGATGGAAGCCTACAGATTCAGATGATGGAGAGACGGGTGGGGAAATCTTTCCCGCCGCATGTGTGCATATGGTTTCTGTCTTTGGATTTCAGCTGTAGCATAGAACACCCGTTAGACACACTTTCGGGGCCGCCCCAATTAACCAAAAGCTTCTTGGCCCAAAGCTGGGTAGTACAGCTTATTTATTACATGATATTCATGGTTTCTCCTTTCGGAATTTGTTCCAAGCCACATAAAGGCTTCGTTGCATATGAGTTGTACATCGTTCAAGGCAGAGCCCTCAATACATGGGCGCAGAAAGTGGAACAGATGACCAGGGAAACAGTCAAACTGTCTGACAGAAGTAGGCTTCTGCAGCACGAGAAAAAGACCAGCCTGTTACGTCATTGTTGGAAGAGGAAACAAGACAACGCTGATCTCCATATTCAACATTTCCTTGTGCCGAAGACTACACCGCTGGATCAGGCCCAGAAACGTGTCAACCTGCGGAACAACTAGTGAGGTTTACTGACGTAAGCGTATTTGTTTATGAGAATAGGCTTCCGACACCGACTAAACGGCAGCCATTGACAGTTTGGGTATTCGCTATGGTCCCTGTCCCAGTGGTTCTCTGACTTTTTCATTTCTCCTCTCTAGAGAACTTAACACATACGCTAAATACACACATACACAATTCTAGCATCATCACTTCCAATACTCTAACATCGATATCATCACCCGTGAGGGTTTGGCATAGTGGAAATTTCATATCTATCTCGCACAGATCTCATTATGAACAGCTTCTCAAATTATCTCGGAAATGTAGGACCAATTATAACCAAGTAATCCGCCCTGTATCATAGACCCGCTTTCGCCGATTTTAAACCCCAACATCCATATGTGCCCTTCACAGTCTACTGCGTTATGAACCACCAAGACACCAAGACATCATCACTATGTCATAACAACCATGATGCTGTCTCGTTATCTTTGTCAAGACACCTTAAATTCAAACCAAGCCAAAGCTCAGTCTAAATTTCACTGTCCGACTCTGACCAAACGAGTGTTTCCTCGAAGTCCTCATCTGATAAGAACTCCTCGAGTTCAACATCACTAAGTCTGGGGGCTGGCTCATCCCCGTGTCCTTCATCCTCTAAGTCTTCAGGCTGTAAAGCAGCTCTGGGAGTGGGGGCATTCAGGCCGACCACGAACCAGGACGGTTCCACTGGCAACAGGCCGAGACCAACAGTACCAAAATACCGTCGGATATCATCTGCCGTGTGCTGTACGTCCAATGCAAGCGCAGCTTCCACAGCATGGGCGTGAGTCGGTTGGGCGGTGGTAGGGAGGCCAAGGAGAAACGCACGAATTCTCCTTATCTGCCGACGACACTGAGCCTGGCACCGCAGAGCGAGAGTGTGATAACCACTAACTCTCTCACCGAAGGATACCACGTCGAACTCCATTGCCCTCGCGGTATCCTCGCAACTGTTTAAAAAGTCAACCTCTAACTCCGTTAAAGCCATGGAGTTAGCCGGTCGTGGAAGCCCATATCTCCCATGGAGGAGTTGGTTCATGACCAACAAGTCCCGGTATACCAAGAAAAAGGAATTATTTTCCTGGATAACTTCGGCGAGCATCTCAGATAGATCCTCTATGGTGTCCTCCCTGATCTCCTCTCCATCGAAATCGTAGCGGAACTCCATCAAGGAGCCCACGCTAACAAGGTTCCTGACACAATTGGCCATCAGGAGGGTCGATGGAGGAATGCGTCCCGAACCAATCCAAACTATATCGCAGGGGTTCTGGGGAATAAAGAGGGTGGGTGCCAGCCTGGTTCTTATGGTGGATTGAGCAGGCATGTTTGGATTTTCATTGTTTAGATGAAAGTCGTTCAGCGGCATTGTAGATGAGAAAACAACAAGGTATCCGAGGGGGTGCTTCTATGTTATGGTCATCTTGTTAGTCTTGGCTTCACTCAAAACATGGTTGAGACCGAATGCTTACAAATTAAAGGGTTGAAGATGGCTTGCTTGTGTCAATCTCTTATCCGGAAGGGTAGAAGAAAACGACAACTGATTGAACGCTGGTGCTTTAGCAACAGGCAGGAATGAAAACAAATATCTTCAGTGCTGACGATGAGAAAGACAAATGTCGAAGGCGTCAGGAAATAAACACAAGACCGAGCGATGATTGAAAACGTCAAAGGCTAGCTCGTTCAAAAAGAAAGTTATCAAAATAACGCTTCCCAAGAATTCAGTGGAGATGGAAGAGAAAGTTGACCTGGATGGTTTGTTGACGTGGGAAAGAAACTTAATGCTCCTCTTCAGAGGGTCCATTGTTATCGGCACCAAAAATTAGGGGCAACTCCACTGTATGCGGCTAGGTCTTGGTTACATCAACATTGGCACCTTCCATTTACATGTCTGGGACTTGCCCATAGTTTGTCAGGCTCCTCTGATCCACTGGCTTTTGAGTGACCACTCTGTAGGCTGCTTCAGAATCACATTAAGTAATCCTATAGTGTTGTTTCTCAGGCAGTGACAACAGTAGGGATGCTTCCATAATACATAGTGTGTTTAAATGATCCCCGAGGGAATCAAAGATTGTCTGGTAAACGTGACTTAGGGCATTCATTTGCGATAGGAGAATAAGATGCCGGCCCGTAACTGGAGTCGAGCATTGAAACACCTCATACTAAGTTCACATCGTCGTGGGCGTGGGCTTGTACTACGAGGCTATGGTTGTATTTCCTATTCCGGACACACTTCAACCCCGGTCAATACGGCCTCCTCCCCCGAGATGAGAAAACCAGCGGATGGCTCGACCCTAACCCTACGTATCGTCATGAGTGCGCTCTTTGTCGTTGTCATTGAGGTGTTATTCGGTCATAGCACCCGATCTATTCCCTCACAAGACCAGAGATTTTTCTCAAGGTCACTATTCTATGTCGGTCTGGATGATGATTGTTTCTGCAGATCTATCGTCTCGAACTCCACACTTCTTCGACCATATCCGATGTCGTTCAGAAACCCCGGCCAACAAACGCCTTCATCTTCATATCCTCATTGTCTGATGGACCTTCGCTCGACGCCCTACGACAGCCCTCCAGTACGAGCAGCGCTTGACTTACTTTGCCTTGCGGCCCCAAGCTCCGATGCCTTAACCTGAATCAGAATACTTTTAAACACCTCGAGCTCCAATGACCACTGCTGTTGCTGTTATTTGCTAGCAAGTTCGTGTCTCGCGAGTTCGAAACATGTCCCGTCATTGGACCTCTCTGCTTTCGATTTATCTATCATGTATCGGCCATTCACGGGGTGATGCTAATTGTCACTCCCTGTAGTCATGCATATCACTGTTTGTGGTGCAAGACTCCCCGGGCTCTAACACCCAGACCCTCAGTGAACCCGCGCGGGACATCATACAAACGGTTACACACAAGCTCACCCAGCATATACCATTCAATGGGTTTCGTAGCAACACGTTTTCACCCAGGGATTGTACGCCATAGATCATAGTCGACTACAAGATCTAAACCACTAACTCTACGATCTCTCGATGATCGAATCGCCAGAACTTGCGTGCGATCAGATTCCGCCGGCATGACGATGGTAGACAAACTTTGTTCCTATGGAGTCCAGCTTGAAACCTCCATAGGGCAAAACGATAGTCACATCAATGCCTACTTGCTCTTCCTTGGTTGGGTTTATCCTTTTGGATTCTTTGATACATGTCCGAAGAATGCGACTACCTCTGTAGAATCTTGGAAAGCCAGATGTCAATTACACCGGACTCGTCCCGATGAAGTGGAGCATCACTAGAACCATTATGCTCATGGTTATCTGTGACTATTTCTGTCGAAAGTGGGCAAACCTTGATCATCGATTCTATTGCCAGACACTGGAGAGGGTGGGTTTGAACCTAACCCTACTATAGTTGGGCTACAGAGAGTTGAGGGAATGCTCGAGACGACAGAACGAGAAATTCAATCTTTGTTTGGTTCCAGGAAGGAGTCTTCATGATGAACCCCGATCTGATATCCGTTGCATGTCACTCGACAATTTATTTTAACAACCTTTGTAACAGTCCGGTTCGTGTACACCTGCCCCGTTTACTTGTCACCGACATCCTGTGTTGTGATGCTAAATGGTCCACGCTGCCGTATGTCGTTGAAAATGGGAGACATTGCAGTTTATAGGCTATATTGAGCTACTCAAACAACAACTTTCTCTGAGATAGCAATTGCTTGGAGATGCCTTTAGACGGTTTATGAAAATTGGAAAGTCTATGACAACATCGAAGCTGCCTCGAGACATGAGTGCCTTCTAAATCTAAAATGCGCCTTCCGAACCTATATCTAGCCATAACAGACTATAAAACAGATGTCAACACTCGTCTTTGGAATGGTTTCTTTTCTCTCCTCAATCTATCAATCACAATCATTCTTGGTTAGGCACTCAACTTCAGTCGTCAAAATATTCACTCATTGAAACAACATACGTTCCCACGACCAGCTGAGGCCTTGAATCATCATATTTTCTGGGCGCCATCAACTGCCGATACTTTGTTCTTCCCGATACAACAACTACAACAACAACAACAACAACAACAATGACGAACTTTGCCTTTGACAACGTCCAAGTCACTGGATATGTCGGCGAGACCGTCCCTATCTCGTGTTCCAATACTTCCGGCCAACAGTATGGTGGCTTGTCAGCCACCATGACTGTGCGTGACCCATCTGGTCGCGTTAATTCGCAGGCCATGCCCTTAATCGGGTACTCCCCAGAACAGTTCGGCTCCAGTGTTTATCTCGCTACGCCTGGAGAGTACGAAATCAAAGTGATGATTATGGACCTTGATGAGAGCGGGACGTCCATGGTCATCCTTGATACCGTCTCGAAGTTCTTGTGGGCGTACTCCCATTAATATGGTCCCGGTGGTTTGCTTCAGCTGTCTGTCGAGCCGGTTCCAGACGCCGCTGTTGCTGATTTGATGGAGGTTGGGATGGATGGTTGGCTATCAGGCGGGTGCTGGCTTTCACTGCCGTGATGATAGCTGATGATCGGGTTCTATTGTGCTGGCACTGTTTGGTTCTCGTCTCGTTTTTGGGTGGTTGTTTTCGTTGGTTCTTCGGTTTGTTTTTTTGGGTCTTGGGTCGGGAGATAAACAAGGTTTCTATAATATATATTAATCCGCCAATATTCTACTCAACGATGACCCGTCATAATCTCGTTCGTACAAGCTACATTTCTGGTCATTTTTACGGTGTCCGAATCCAAAGTTGTTCCCAACAGCCCCGTTTTGCTTCCATGACCCATGGGTGTAAACAAAGGTTGTGGCGCATAGTGACGTAGAGGTAACACGCGATGCAAAGTGTCGGACAACATTTGTCAGTCTGAGGCGATTTAGATTCAAGCGCAATGAGCCTCTGCCGCTGTCATGCAGAGAGTATCATGTTTTATAAATAATAACAAACACAACACAATGTTCCGGCAAGATCCATCTCTGGCGCTATGAGGCCTTAATCACGGCAGCATTTGTACTTTTGGATGGCTGACTAGAGGATTCTATGAGACAAGATGCAATGCGCACACCTTCCAATGTAATGCTATACTGACTCAACCTTAACATTGAACACAGGCTACCAATAAAACCCTCCAGGCGGTGGCCACTACTCAATTTCTAGGCCAAACAACCATTTGAATGCGGATGGATCATGTCCAAATGGCAATTGCGTCGCTGCTCGAGTGCCTCGTCGCCCAGGCTTTCTAGAGGACAATACGCTATGTAAAAACAAACACTAGGTTTGTTGCTCAAACGACTCATTTCTCATCCCCACTTCTGTCATGGTATCAATCTACTTTCAAATTAAAGCTTTATTACACGATGCCTGGCACTTATTGCAACCAGCGACTCGAAGCTATCTTGGGACCAAGGTACCGCGAGATAATAGCTGTCACAGAGCAACAAGCTGGAGGAAATGGGAACCGATCTAGTGAGTTTTTACCCTACCCGCATAGTCATTCATCCAATCTAACATTCCAATTGCAAGCTCTGTTGAGCGTGGGGGTGGATGCATTATGGACGCATTTTGTGGCTCGGCAGCATATGAGCAGTTTGGACAGGCGTCAGTTGGAAGTGGAGCTTGGAAGTGCTAGTCATGTCGAAAGGGTGACTGAATATCACCCTGCCTCGGTTGCTGGCTCGGCCAAAGAGAAGGGTCTTCCGGAGATGCCCAAGACGGGCTCAACTGGGAACACTGCACAGCCAAGGAAGCAGCATACCGGGAGCGGTACACAATGAAGTAAGTTTTGCAATCTACTTCGGGCTCGATCCCGACCCGGCCATCGCACGAGGCTACGTACAGACCCAGTGGAGAACGGTGGATGGAATGGACGGAGCCTTCATCGCATAATCAACTCCAACAACAGTTACTAATCGGAAAAGTCGTCTAGGTTGTAAGAACAAGCTCAAAGCCTCGCTGCCGGCCTCCTTATTTGCCGTCCTATGTGGAGGCCGAATGGTATCAGTCTTGTGTGTCGAGGGACCCACCCCGTGATAACAAAGCAAGTCTACAGTCCTAACCCACGAGTAATGAAACACAATTGTGTTTAAAAGACCAGCCTTGTAATACCCAAAATGCAAAAAGAGAAGACGTGATTAGTACATAACACAAAGCTACGCCGGTAGATGTGGGAAGACTAATAAATGTCGAAAAGGAGGTTTTGATACAAAAAGAACATACAACACCGGGTATTCGCACGTGGTCACCCACCGTACTACTAATCCAGCGCTCTGTGGCTTGACTATGGGGGAGCAGACGGGACCCCGTATTTTCCGCAGGCTATGGTCGTATGTATCAACAGAGAGAGTAACTTGGACTTATGAAGATTTTGAGTTCACGTCTCTAGCTACCTTTTGGGCTTGGTGCATTATGTCAGTCGTCCGCGGTAGGCCCACTTGTACACATGGTATTATCTGCCACACCAATGTGCCATCTTTGGCCGGAATTACAGGTGAAGTCCAAAATCAACAATACCTTTTAACATGGTGCAGAGTAATATCAGCTAGTGTGCATATTGCTAAGTGGTTAGATTTGTGTCAGTGTGTAACCAGCGCGGGCTACTGTCTTGGTGTCATCGTGGAGGGGCAGAGGTGGACTGCAACTATGACCAGTTGGATGCAGCTGTCGATGTACTGTGTATGACTCAATTAACACCGTGGATATACACTGTTTCAGGCGAGTCCTCATCCGATACCCTAAAGATAGGAGCTAACCCTATGGGTTTGCAACAAAATCCTCTGATTTTAGGTGAAGAACGTCGAACACGTGTAAGGCACTGTGAAAAGGAATACGTCAAAGTAGGCGACAAAGATTTTCAACCGCCCAACCGAGACGAGCTTGGCCCCCGTGTTTCTCCCTACTGGGACAAATCTTGACCATATCCCCAATGAATATTGATAAAGAGGGATCTAGTTGTGGGTGGCCTTGTATGTGAAGACCGTTTCTTTACGTTGTGCGGGGATGCAATTAGGCGTATTGTTATCGCGGATACGAGTCTCAGATGTGTACCTGCACCGTCACTAATAATCTCATTGTCGCTGTCATTCAATCTCAGGCTGTGTGGTTATAATTGCCCCGCTTCTGGATAATGCATTAAGAGGACGCGCTGACTATTGAAGCAGAATATTGTAGCTTGAGTTGTTTAATGTTGTAGACCAACATATGGTGACCAAATCAACCGGTGCGCATTATGTTCTTTGTATACAAGTCAAGCCCCTAGTGCTAGGGTGCCTTTACCGAAGTCACACTCGTGGACTCTCGGGCCGTTTGTTTCAGACCTGTCGAACGGCCAAAGCGTTAGCAGGGGTATATTGCCCAGGGTTGGCAGGTTAGGGTATGTCGGGAAGGACAGATATCAAGTATGGCCTAAGCGCCAGTACATATCTATTTAGCATAGCGGGAAATTCCCTCACTGGGTTTTACTTTTCCCTTCTCAATCAATCAATCAGTTCTTACTATATTATCCGTCCGCCGCTTTTCCTCACGTTCTACAGGTTATGAGCCTCTCTTTTGATCGTGAACCGCGTTCCCGATAATTCATTGATTCACCAAATGGTCCCAAAGAGCTCCACTAGCTCCGACCACGCCACAGTCCCCAAGGTCCCGCCCGTTGTCAAAGAAGACTCGCGCCGCACCACCGACCGGCCCACCTCTGGCCCACAATCTCCGGCGTCAGAGCACCAAAACCACGCCTCCGACGAAAGCGACTCCACTTCGTCCGAGTCCGAACACTCCTCAGATTCCGAAGATTCTTTCGAATCCACACACAGCCGATACCGGCACTCCTCCACAATGAGTTCATTCCTCAAGGCCAAGCGCGATGGCACAAAAGGCGCGCACTCCATCATGGCCGAATTCGATAGGGTCGGATGGACCGCCGCCGAGGGCGTTAAACTGACAGACCCCACCAACTTTGTTGCGTGGCAGAAGAACACCTACAACGGCCTGTTAAACCTTGGCTTGGATGAGGTAACGCTCCCAAAACTGAATGCCCAGCCCACCCTATAGAGTAACCACTGTCGACGCCTTAGTCGACACTGGGGCGAGTCACCACCATGCTGTCCCTAGCGAGGACATGCTCGAGAAGGGTTCTGTGAAGGATGTGAGGATAGAGTGCCGAACGGGTGCCGGTGTTATTGTTGCCACCAGGATGGGTACCTGGAAATTGTTTCTTGGGTCTAGATTGCTTACATTGAATGGTGTACTTGTTCTTCCTTGTTTGTCTTCAAATATTATATCCATGTCAAAACTTGAACAAATCGGTATCAAACTCAACGATCACAAGTTAGAATGTAACGGCGTCGTATTGGCCGAACCTGACAACACTTATCACATTCGGGCTTCTGTTCCAACAGCCAATTCCACATCCAACACCACCGAGAAGCCTGACTCAGAACGACCAGCTCCAGAACATTTAGCTCACGACATCAACCACATCGCCGTAATTGAGTCACCACCACATTCTTCTGAACATCCTTTCACCACCGCTAACGGAGACACACATCGAGTCGCGGTCCCAAATCTGCTCAACCCCGAGCCCAACGTACCAACACACGCGCCCTTTCCCAGAGATGCAACAATAGAACAAAAAGCATATATTTTACACCAGCGCCTTAACCACCCCAACGACGATACCATGCGTGCTACAATTGCAGCAACAATCGGTTGTGACATAAAGAAACTCCCCGCCAATTTCAACTGCGAAATTTGCCTCAAGTCGAAAGCAGTTGAGTTCAGACCCCAGGATCAACGACGTTCTGTCGAGCGGGCACTTGAGTTTGTACATATTGACGTATGCAATATGGGTGTCACTTCGCACGACAAGCACCGCTATGCATGGGGCATGGTTGACGAGTTCACAAAGTTTCGGGCTGCTGGCAGCCTGGCTAGCAAGAGCGCAGGAGAGTCTATTGTCGCCCAGCTAGAAAACTGGACTCTGGAAATGGGCCGCCCTCCATCAAATGTCATGTTAGACAACGGTACTGACGTTCATGTCAACAAAGTCGGGGCGTGGTGCCGCTCAAAAGGAACGCTGATGATTAATTCACCCCCATATTCACCAGCTCAAAACGGCACTGCCGAGAGAAATGTGAAAGAGATGATCGCTCGCACAAGATTGACAACAACTGGCGGTGTTCCACAGCAACTTTGGTCCGAAGTCCTTCCCTCGGTTATTCACATCATGAACATCAGGGCTACACGAAGCAATCCCGTCACGCCTCAACAGATGTGGGATAACGAGAAACTAAGAGCGCAAGGCAAGCCCCAGAATGCTCCGGCCCCCACCATTGCTCACCTCCGCATCCTTGGCACCAAAGTCATTGTCACGTTGCCACCGGACTTACAGAAGAACAGAACTAAGTTAGACCACCCGGGAGTCGAAGGGATATTAGTTGGTTATCAAGGACATCACCTCTACCGTGTATGGATCGATGAACCTTATCGCAAGGTGATAACCACCCAAAGTGTACGATTCTTAGAACCCCTCAGCGACATCCCAAGGACGCTCATGTCACGACCGCTTGGTACACTTCGACCTAGCCGTCCGGGCACTCTACCGCACAACACACCACCAGCCATAATGTCCCTCCATCCCACCAACCTCAAGGATCCAATGAGCTCTTCTCAGGCCCTGTGTTCCGCCGATTCCGACCTGTGGCGTGCAGCCATGTACCAGGAAATAGAGAGCATGCTTCAAAAAGGTGTCTTTCTATTCGTCGACCCTAAAACGCTCAAAGGCCATCGGCCGATCGGACACAAATGGGTTTATAAGAAAAAGATCAACGAAAAGGGTGAGATTTCCAAGTATAAGGCTCGTCTGGTAGCTCGAGGCGATCAACAGGAGGAGGGCATCGATTACACCGAAACCTTTGCCAGCACATCCAGTTCGGAAGCGTGGCGTTTTCTCCTATGCACTTCTCTTCAACGTGACCGACCAATGCGACAAGCCGATGTCACCGCCGCCTACCTGTATGGCATACTTGCCGAAGATGTATACATGCGCCCGCCCGCTATCCTCGAAGATTTCTTTGCCGATAACCAGCACTGGCGAAAAAGATGCAACTACGTGTCGGGACATGTCATTAAGCTACAACGTGCTCTATACGGACTGAAACAAGGTGGCCACGAATGGCAAAAGGTACTGAAGAACGCATTGAAACAATTAGGTTTCGAGCCCATCTCCATGGACTCCGCCGTCTACCGGTCCCATTCACGCGATATCAACATATGTACTCATGTTGATGATCTTCTCTACGACGGCCCCAACAACGAAGCCCTGGATCGCTTCGAGGCCGACCTTAAACAAATTTTCTTGCTGGAGCTCACGGAGGTCCCGACATGGCTCCTAGGCCTTCGTATCTCATACAGCGTGAATGCCATACACCTCGACCAAGAAGCGCTCATCGATAGTGCGCTCGAATTGGCCAACATGCTGGACTGCACGCCAGTCCCAGAGCCTATTCCTCCGAGTCAGATGGAAACAAAAGGATGGCAAGTCAAGGACATCGATGAGGACTTCCTCGACCGCTTCTTCACCACCAGATACCGACGGATTGTGGGCAAGATTCTTTACATTGCCAGAATGACCAGGCCCGATATTTTCTTCCCAACCGTCCGGCTAATTCAAATGTTCCAAGCGCCAACCGCAACAGCATGGTATGCCATGGAGCACCTTTTACGATACCTCCAAGGCACAAAATCACTCCGGATTTCCTACAGGGCTCTCAAAGAATACAGAGACCCCAACGCTCCGATTGACGTCTGCGTCTACGCTGATGCTACATGGGCTGATGGTCCGGACGGGAAGTCAACGACCGGTTACGTTATCTTTGTAGCTGGAGGGCCAGTTCTCTGGCGGTCAGGTCGCCAGAAATCAGTGGCCAGGTCCACATTGGAGGCCGAGACCATTGCCGCGTCTGACGCCGCATCCGCCGCCGTGTACCTCCATCAGATGGCTGAAGCTCTTAACATTAAACTCAAGATCACGCTATTCTGCGATAACAAGGGAGCTATCGCCACCGCCACTAAGGACGCCAACAACAAAGCAAGTCGTCACATCCGAGTTGCAGACCTCTACATCAAGCAGGCCTTTCAGGAGGGGATATTAGATATCCAATATATTTCGACGAAGAAGCAACTCGCCGACCTTATGACCAAGGGGCTCAGAGCAGCGCCTCTATCTACTTTCACCGATGCTCTTTTCAACACTGCGAACACTTCAAGGCCACACGAGCATGTTCACGAGTTGCCCAGCCGTTCTCAAAAGATTGCTTTACTCGCTTGAAAGCTTCGAAGCAGGGGGGGTGTCGAACGGCCAAAGCGTTAGCAGGGGTATATTGCCCAGGGTTGGCAGGTTAGGGTATGTCGGGAAGGACAGATATCAAGTATGGCCTAAGCGCCAGTACATATCTATTTAGCATAGCGGGAAATTCCCTCACTGGGTTTTACTTTTCCCTTCTCAATCAATCAATCAGTTCTTACTATATTATCCGTCCGCCGCTTTTCCTCACGTTCTACAAGACCAGACATGGGTGATTGTAGTACAAACCTGATGCTGATCGGGACTACCGGGATTTGGTTTGACGTCACCTCATTAAATGTCCACCGTTGGCAAAGCCACGGTGTTGAGGGAATCGAGATAGTTGCATTGGAAGTATTGTGTGGCAGGGCACTTTCAAAGACTATCATGCTGTGTCGTTGACATCACGGGAAGCTATCGACGAAACGTTATTTAGACTCGTTCATGGTCGATAAATCCTATTGATGTTAGCTTCGCTAAATCATGAGAACTTAGTCGAAACGAAGTCATTCCTAATCGACCACCACTTGACCTTGATTGAAACTTAGGGTTCGTGATCACCAACCGCCGACCATGTTATAGAGGGTAGTCAATCAACAAAACCTAAGAACGGCCTATAAACTAAGGCGTCTTACACTATATTAAGCCACGGATCACCTCTGAAAGACCAAATTGCAGCGTAACTTTGAAGGGTATGCTCTCTGGTGTTGGCCCTTGGTGTGCCATAATGGGAAGTTACGGCTCAATTGAGACGCGTGCGAAACGCGTGAGCTTGATATGGAAGGTGCAAATCGCGACAATACATGCGGGGATACCCACGTAGCCGAACACTGACAATCGGCAGGCGTCTACATATTCCCCCCTCTTTCATTTTCCTCTTCTTTCTCCTTTTTCTCCCTTCTTCATCATTGCAATTGCTAGTTACACTCATCTACAACAACGCTACTGTTAAAAACCATCAAACTTCACTCAAAATCAAGCAACTACCAACGTTTTTATTACAATTTCATACGCTACAATGTCTTTCTCTATTCCCCGCAAGGCAGCTCGCTTCAACTTTGGCAAGCTTATGGTCGCCTCCCGCGCTGCTCTTGAGCGGGTCGACAACGGGGCATTGTCGGGCACCAAAGGTAGATCAATCGTTCTGGTGTAGGTAGTCTTAGTACTAACGAAACCTTTCTTATAGACTCGGCGGACATTGGATCCTCAGGATCGACCCCCGCTACCCCGACCACCGACACCGCCTCCTCTATTGGCGACGGAAACCGTCTGGACTAGATGTCCGCGGCTCCGATCGTCGCCCCGGCTGCGCCCACTACACCAGGCCACTCCACCGTTTCTCTGGAACCCTCTA
Organism: Huntiella omanensis; assembly: GCA_000833645.1. Lineage (NCBI taxonomy): Eukaryota > Fungi > Ascomycota > Sordariomycetes > Microascales > Ceratocystidaceae > Huntiella > Huntiella omanensis. The sequence goes on from JSUI01006447.1 coordinate 67,326, forward strand.
CTCGAACTTCTGAGGTTGAGCCTCCTCTGGGTATGACATACACCCAAACCCAGAAGGAAAATGCCCGCCCCGCCGACCTCACCTCCCTCCCGACGAAAGTCGACACGTCCAATGGTCGTTCCCTCCATCGGCCACGCCCTCTTGGATCGACCGTGGCCAATATTCCCGGGCGCATCACCAAGCCTACCGGAAGCGTGGGCCTTACCAAGACGGAGCGCATGAGAAAGGTGTTGAGTCTTAAGATCACAACAACTCATACAAGCGTCAACGAATCCAGAGAGAACTCCACTTTTGTTGCCAACGAGGGTGATAAAATAGCAAACTCCCCAGTTGCCAACCAAACCTTTGACTCCAGTGAGGGTGATGCGGACAACGGAAAGCCCAGTCTCGTTAACACCATCACTGTTGAGCCCACTCATGGGACTGGCCAAGCTACTACATTCATCAGCCCTTCTTCCCCGACAAGTGGCTCGACTGCCATCCGTGAATCACCCGTCTGTGGCTTGATTGGCCAGCAAATGCCAGTCGCCACCTTATCAACAGTGCCTTCTGGTCTCGCCAGTCTGGTTGTTGTCACTCACCGCAAAAGACCGACTACGACTAAAATTATCCGCCCGGGCTTTGTCTTTCGTCCTGTGGCTCAAATAATCGGAAAGAAACGGTCCGTCGACTCACCTACGGAAAACGGTCGTGAACTTCCTCCCTCGCCGCCCACTCAATCGGTTGAAGGAGCCCCATCATCCCTTCATCAGTTCAAGTTTCCCGAGATCTCACCGGTCGCTGGAACCAAAAGAAAGCAGCCGCCCACCTCAGATGACGGCCGTTCAAAGAAGTCTTGCCTTATGCAACGTCTATCAGTCACCCTGGAGATCCCACCTTCGTCTGCCTCAAAGAAGTTTGTGAAGTCTCGGGCGATGCACACGTTGCCAGCGACTTTGCCAACAAAGAAGCTCGCCCATCAAACCACCCGCAACACCACAACCACGCGTAGTCTACGCCCTCGCCGGTGCAATGACTACACCCAGTTTTACCATTAAAATCACCCACCCGGCTGTTTGAGCTAGTTCTCCAGCTTACATACTCTCCATTCTTATCACCGACCATTATTACTATACCACACTGTTATTGATCTCCGACATTACGACATACATCGACTTGGATATGGATACTGGCTATTCTCAGGACTTTGGATCGAATGGAATGAAGGATTTCGGGGTTAAAGGAGGAAACCTAGGATACGTGCGCTGGTTGCAGGCTCTGGTTGAATCCAATATATGAAGATGGAGTACAAAGAGGGTACATTGTTTTAGATTTAGATCTGGAAATTGATTCGCTGGCGGATTGCCCTACTTTAAAACATGAAAATTGATGATGTGAACTATGTTGTGTATCTGTTATTCCTGGGCCTCTGAGGTTGGAGGTCATTTGAAGTAAGTGGTCGGGTATGAACATACCTGTGCCTACGTGGCTTGATCTCTCTTTGTTTTCCTGTACGAGGTCGAGCGCATAGGATCTGTATTGTAGCTGAAGCCGACAGAACGGAGTTTTGTTGTAACATATATCTAATGCAGTCTGGCTCGTGTTTTATGAGATGGCCTTAGGTTCGTCGTCACCCTGTTCAACAATGTCACCGTAGACTGATATAGCTATCCTCAACTGAAGAAAACGACGCCAGAGTTACTCTACGAGTATGGGTGAAACTGTTGATTCCCACGACCAGTTATAGTTTCAGGTCAAGGTTGCATTTCCATAGTGTCTCTCACGTAAAACATTTAGGCCATTGTATGTAGCCCGCGAAGAAGATATGATTGATTACATGGCTCCAAGCCCACCAAAACAAACATAATGCCCCTGAATGAATACACCGATCTATCAATGCGAGCATGGCGGCATGTGGCGGAACTCTGAGCGATATAGCTTGGACTTGGGTACTTGAAATGCACGTCTAATACCACATATAAGGATTGGAAACGAAGACACAGACATGCCAACAACAGACATTAAAACTCATACACCACGCCGCTCTGGTCAGTGTAGATTGATAACGTGTTTCTACCCAAAATGCTTCAAATCTTCATATCCGTCAACGCCGCATGTATGTACAAGGTCAACGTCAAGACCAGGGCAAACCCACGACCCGCTGGGCCACGACGACATTACTGCCAAACTACACTGATGCTCCTTCTCAGTCTAATACCTGATGAATGGCATTTGCGTAGGTATGTGTAGCACCGCCTTTTTATTCCTTCCTAACCACTCCGGTCTTTCCCAATTCATCCCAACCTACCCATCAACTCCTTTCCTACATGAACCCACCTGTCGCCTACTTGTGTGACTGGACTCACTTGTCGGTTCTTAGATATCCCTTCCTTCCTGGCTTTGTTTCGCAACTTCTTAAGGCCACAGGTCATTTATCTGGCCGTCGCATGCTATATCAATGCAAAAACAGTGCCTTACCCCCTGAAGTAGCCGTTGGCACGCCTACCTAGAGGATCTGCCAGACACATCACCAACGTAACCTTCTTCTCGTTGCAGTCAAGACTTCCATGTTTTGCAGTGTGTTTACAAATCACAGGCCCCCACTTTGCCCAGCCGATTCGTCTATTTAATCCATCGATCCAAGCCTCCATTCTCCTTTTCCCTTTCTCCTCCTCTCTCTTCCTCCAAACAACACAAAGTCGCTTGTCTGTCACTCATTCTGCACATATATCAGGATAAACACACCATTCTTGAACTTGCTATCCGTCTCGCATTCTGTTGCTCAACTTTGAAAGGCTTGTGCCTGTACACGATTGACACCTCTACCTTCTGTCCTGTCGCCTAGACTTTTGAACTCTATTTTGTTGGTATTATTGCCTGATCACTTACCTGTTGATAAACACTGCTAATCAAGACATTCGTCACAGTTATCTCACTTCAATTCTGTCCTCTAACAAACACCGGACTGTGTTTGTTTGTTCGTTGAAACTAAGACAATTACACTTGCTCCGTCGTCGCTTGCTAAGCCCACCTGGTGAGACCATTTGTTGTCACCTTCCTTGATACTTCATTGGTATTACCTACCTTCATCATGGACTCCACTACTGCTTCCCCCTGCCCTTCGCAACTCGCCGTTGTCGTGTTTGAGGTGTCTGTCAACGGCACCACTACGTGCGTCGATCTCCCTCTTTCTCGCTGCACCAGAGCCGGGATTGAGGACATGGTAAGTCTTGTTGACGTTGTTTGTTGAAGTTGCTGTTCACTAACAATCATGGCCGTCCAGGTTAATGCCATGTCCTCCCCCACTGCCCCAAATACTCGTGTCTTTCAAAGATACGATGACTCGTCTGCCACCTACGTCACTCTGGACTCCGAGGACAGCTTTAGACAGCTGTACCGTGCGGCTAAGGCTACGAACAAGGTCAAGCTTCGCATTGTGGAGCTGACTGAGCCTGGAGTTG
>JSUI01006448.1:0-70888 GCA_000833645.1 Huntiella omanensis
GGGCGATTCTGTCTTGAGTCCGATGGGAAAGGCATCTCAAAACCTCAAAGGTACCATTCCGAGGGTATTAAGGAAGAAGGTTCCGAGTCATGCATGAGTTATCTGAAATCTGTAATTGGATAGGGTTGATCAACCCCAGTCACGTGCCAACCGGATTATTCTTCTGTCCATTTTCCAGGGTGCGTTGAACATGGCATTGCCGGCGCACTCGGCGTTTGGCGCGTAGAAACTCTGTTGCCTTCATGCCAAAAAAGTGCCATCGGTGCCAGCTGTAGTTGTACACAACCAGTGCTAGCCATGATTTCTAAAGAACAACCGTTTTCCAGACCGTTGCCGGTTCCTCGCCCTCCCGCCTTATCATTGAGCAGGATTCTTTCTCGCCGGCGCGTTTCGTTACGTTCCGACTTCTTTCCGTCTCCAAATGACCAACAAGCTGGATCTTTGCAAGAAGCTCATCGATCTCTGTCCTCCATTGCCAACTTGTGTGTAAAAGTTCTCACGCGCATTCTTGAACATCAGGATATCCAGGATAGTCTGGGGTGGCAGCGTACCGAATTACTGAACAACCAAGTTCGAGACTTCAATGCTATCATTGATGGTGTGGTCGGGTTGGCCACATCAAAGGACGATTTCGTGGACAAAAACACGAAACTCCTACTCACTTCGATAACACTTGTATTGGCTGCGTTCGTCGTTCACTTTGTCTGTCTTCTTGATAAGCAGTGGTTCAATGTTAAACGGAAAGCGTTTATGGCCGACTATCAGCAGACTATAGGTTATGCGGTGGGAATCTCAAGTATCGACGTCCCATGGGCTCCAGACACATATTCAGTAAACCCTTCTGGACCTACCGTGATCACAGAGCGCCAGCGGGCTTGTTGCGAAGGAATTATCAAACGTGGTCGATTCCACGAACTCAACACCATTGTTTCCATCATCAGCAATGACCAGGTATGGGAGAGATTATCTTGGTTTACTCGACAGCAAGGTGTTCTTTTAATGGAAGCGAAAGCTTTCAGTGGCTTTTTCGACCAAATCAAAGCCATATGCACCAAAGAAGAGTGGAAAGCGGTGGTGTGCCAGCTACCGGCTGGACTAATGAAAAGGAAGACAGAAATCGAAGACGTCGCCTCTCGTGCGGATTACCACCTAAGTTGCATTAAGCCCGAAGTGAGGAAGGGAGTTTCTCAATGGATAGGCGAGCCGCTATTTACCTCTTCCGCCCAAAGGGATGAGCCAAGTATTAGAAGCGGTTGGGGGAAGACTGGATCATGGTTTATAGACTCGCCGGAGTACCAGTCATGGTACAAGTCTCCAGCCGGCAGTTCACAAAGGTTTCTCTGGTGTCTAGGCGGAAGTACGTAACACACGTCGTGAATATCTAGTCCTTGTCAAGCTAACTCTTTCTAGTCGGAATGGGAAAGTCGATGTTGATGTAAGTTATCCTTCGAAACTTGGCCGGTCAAGAGGGGCCGTATTAACAGTAACCCTATCTTACAGGACCGCGGTAGTGGACAACCAAACCCGGAGACTAAGGGAGCACATCTTCCAACCACGACCTATTATGATCAAAATCTACTTTCATTATAATGAATGGTTTGGCGCTGAGAATCTACTAAAATGCATTCTCCAACAGGTTGTCGAACAAATGAGTGTTCCCACCGCACTGATGATGTCGATTTACGAAAGTCTCAAAGACGGAGTAGTAATCGAAACGGGGATTGATATACTCTACAATATCCTAGTGGAAGTAACTGAGGACTACCCTACATACTTCTTTCTTGACGGCCTGGACGGATGCCAGCCTACCGTGCTACAAGAGACAATGAAGCAGTTGATTTCCTTAGGTCCCCATCACCGTATTATCTGCTTTTCACGACCTTCATTGTCCACAAGAAAACAGGCGTTTCCAAACTTCACCTTTTGGTCGATCAAAGCCCATGAATCGGATATTAAACATCGCTTGGAATTCATAAAAGAGATCGTCAGTGCTTTTCCAGATACGGAGTTGTCACCATCCGAGGAGGCCCAGGTGGTAGACACGGCTTTATCTAATGCAGAAGGGTGGTAAGTTATATCAAGTTTGTAATTGTATCCCAAAACTAACCGAAATCGTACCCTAGCTTCGATCTACTTGCACGTCAAATTGAGGCTGCCTTATGGCACACTACACGTCAAAAGCTCACGTCCGCCGTCTTGGAGATACCGGACATTGCTTACCCCCGGTATAGCTTTACCATGCTGCGAATTGAACAAACGTCGGCCCGCACGGATTTACTCTATAAAATCATCGCCTGGGTGATGGTCCTAGAGAAATTGTCAGTCTCAAAAGACCTACCGCGCCTGCTTCCCACAGAAGAAGACCTCAGTACTTCATTCGCTCAGGATCTCGTCGACGAATGCCTGGGCATCTTGAGTCTGCGCGATGACCACATTGTATTCAGCCACTACCTACCAAAAGCCTTCATCTCTAATCAGTTTTCGAGGTACTTTCCAGACTTTATTTCGACTACACAGTCCTGGATTTCTTCGTTTGGTGATGACTCTGAGATGAAGGACTTATCAGATAGTTTTGACCGATTCATTAGAAATCAGAATCATTCCAATTCCGACGTGGCTAGGTTCCTGCCAACCTACCAGTTGGCTATTGAAAACTAATCCTTTACGGTTGTTCTTGGGGACCAGGCCCGGAATCACCTTGCAGATTAGTTTTGTTTTGTTATTTCTGGAACACCTTTCACCGTGCCGTATGGATTGTCTTTCACAGGTCGTAGTAGATTCACCCACCTGTTGGTGACCATGATATAGATTATTGAGTCGACGGGTTATGCTTTGTCCTTGCCCTTTTGCCTCTCCATTCACAAGTAATCGGCCCAAGATGGTTGTCTAATATATTGCTGTGTCCCTTGTTTCTTCATAAATTACCCAGTGAGCCCCTCACATTCTGAGTTACTCCTCCACTATAGATCCGCGGTGTTTCCCTCTTTGTTTTGCTTGGAGAAACTTTGGTACCAGCTAGTAATGCCGTGACTACATAGCAATACATGGCTCATGGCTAAGAACGCCAACTATAACGGTCCTCATATACGTTGTGTACCTATCTAGACGAGTAAAAACTACTCAGTCTGTGAATTACCTACTTTGAAGGAGAATATGTTGTCACTCTTGTTATTCAGCTAACCCCGAGCAAGACCAGGCAGTGTATCTTAAATGACACGAAAGGTCCTAAACAAGATTTCAAACAATATGTTCTTAGAGTATACCACGTTGGGTTCCGCGACAAAGGAAAGAATGTTGAGCGCAGTGTTGCAACCGAGAAAGGGACAGCTGGTTCCTTTCGCGTTGATGGGATACAATTTCTAGTGAAAGCATTGATACATTTGAACGCCGATCTTCAACCGAGGATGTTGTTCAACGAGCAGGGACCATCCCGGATGTTTAGTATTTGTACTATTTCACCAAAACGTAAGGGAAGTAAGCAGGTAGTACGAGCCGTGATGACAATGGGAAAACGTTTCACTGGTAGTTGATCTCTTCGCACTCGGAATGTGTGGACTATTAGGCTTGTCCCTAAAAGAAACCCGCCGAGGAAGTCATGTGGTTTCAAAATCTCATAAATAGAGCTATTTTGAATCAACAATAGCAATGTACGGCGCCCCTTGCTCAAGTCACGCCACAACAACTTGCTGGTTGTCCTACCTGGTAGTAGACATTTCGGCATTTGAACGGGGAAAACACAGCATGTGTCACCACATGCAAATAACCAAGGCCTGGGATCGTCATAGAAACGTAGGTTGAATGACAATAGTTGAACTATAACAATACGATAGAACCTTGATTCTTCTGAGGTCAACATACGAGTATTCGAAAAACCCTCCTTCTTAAATTTCTCGTTTCTTGATAAAGTATTCAGTCACGTAACGAAGTCGGGAGAACCATAATCGTCTTCTCCCTCTATTTCTCTATCTAACGGTGGTTCTAGTACTATATATATATGACGTCAAAGGTTCCTAAACCTTGCTACTTGGACGCTCACCCCATAGCGGTGAGCGTTCAATCAACACTATCATATGGCTGGCTGAAACATACCGCTCGTTTGCTCAGCAAACGGGCACCGACATATTAGGCACGCCGACGGGTGGGGACCTGTAACCCTAAATCTCCGACATTTCTCTGCACTCACTAATCAGAAGACATAGAAGATTTTTCTTGTATTTTTCTATTGAATCTCGGCGAGAGTTTACTCGACATCATGGTAAATGGCAATAATGGAGTGTTTTCAAAGGGTAGAACATCTTCAGCTATGATTAACCATAGCATAACAAATACTACGGGATAGATGTGCCCGTGGAGCGACAGCGTTATGAAGAAGTGCTTCCAGTTGGAACAGTCAGTCCCAAAAGTTGACAAGAGCATCAAAGATGCGTTTCTCCGTGTTTTCGCAAAACTGCGCGAGTGCCACGTCAAAGAGGATGTTCCACCGACTGGGGCGGGGATAAAGCGCGTGAACGCTGCGCGCAAGAAGGCGACGAGACGTCGTAAGGCAGTCAAGAAGTCGGCTCCAGTTCCCGGGGTCGTCGAAGAGGGGAGTAACCTCCACTCCCCTGCTGAGCCGACCGAGAGGTCTGTTAAGACGGTTTCTCTTCTTAGACCTTCCGCGGCTAGTACTATGTCTGTGATGCTCCGCCGTACAATAAAGCAGGCCAAGGGAACAGGTGGTGACTTGGATGACCGGACTGGCCATGTTGTGAAAGAGTCGCCTGGTAAATAACGCATCCAGTTGTGATGTTCCCGTGTGCAAGCTACTGTGAAGGCGGCGCAGCTTTCTCTCCTATTAGAGGATTGAGGAGCCGTCGTTTGTCACGGTTGGCAGGTACGGCTTACGAGACCCCCTTTAGGATGGCCAGTTGCTTCTAACGATGCTAGTTCCAGCGGTGACACCTTGAATTGGGACGCCAAGGATGACAGCGCCATGCAAGCTGCTTTTGCGGTATTCTCGCGTGACCAACTCCTTCCGGTGACGTGGGTAGAGAAACGAACTGCTCTTTGTGTCGGTTTCACGGACCAGGCTACAGCTACGGCTGCCATGCTCCGTGGTCCCCACGTAGAGTGGTGGTGCGCTCTCCCGGGTGTTGTCCAGTGCGCCAAGTGTATGAGTTTCGGCCATACGCCTCGGAGTTGCAAATTCCGGGCTTCTCGGAAATGTTTGTGTGGAAAGGTTCATGCTCCGGCTGATCGGAATTGCGTGAAGCATCAAGAGCATGAGATCCGACTATACCAACAAACCTGAGTCACCCGGGCCAGAGACAGAGCCTTCTGGCATAACAGACGTCAGGCCCATGCCGTTCAGGAATCTTGGCCCAACTTCTCGGGCCCCACACCTTCGCCCATATCTCCACCACCCCACCGAAAAACATCACCGGAGGCCCTCGGCTGCTAGCCATACTTTGGACCTCTTTCTTCGCGCTCAGGTATTCAGCGCACCTCTCCCTTTCTGCACTAGTACATTTGTGTGCAGGAGGACTTCACCTACCAAATGTGTACACACCACGCCTGTTCAGCGCCAGGATCTCTTTTATATTGTACCGCGTATACCTCAACAGTATGCGCCGGTAGTCCTCGCTGGAATTCCTTTTCTACAACACCAGTGGTTCGCCCGGCACGTGTACCGGGCTCCCTTTTGCTACTGGCGTATCTCATACGCGGATATGTTAGGACCGGCGGAGGAGTTTTGTCAATAGGCCTAGCCATTTTCTCCTCCTTGCATGGGTTACTCTATGAGGAAATTACATCTTAATCACAGCATAGTTGACAGACTCGTTTGAGGTCCGTCTCTTGTAGCAGGATTTTTCTTTTATTTATCAGATAGCCCGGATGTACATAGAATTGCTGCCCTGTTCTTCGAACAAGCAACGGCTCCGATCAATACCACCTACTTACTTACTTACTATGCAAGTCTTCTCGTCACGAGAAATCTATCCATGCTTCACCGCCAACCCCAACATCGTCTCATGCCACATAACAAAATGGCTTGGTCTCACGTGCTGAAGACGACTCCCACTCAAACTGTGACCACATGACACCACTTGATATGTCGTTGCACCTGGCCATATGTCATTAAATCTACATACTGATAGACGAACCGTTCGCCCACATCACTCCATCCTCACACAATTACGTATCCATGGTAAAGTAGACTTCGTCACTTGGGACCCGTTTAGTGCTACATATACACTGTGACAAACTACATCGCACACGCGTGTCTTGCCCTTTTTGCCACGACATAAATCCCCCCATAACCATCTGGCAATGATTGGTCTACTAAGAGCTCATTGTAGAAACACCCTGAACAGGAGTCATTATACCTGAACCAGCGTCCTCAATACCCTTCCCATCAGAAAGAGCTCCAATGGAGGATGATGGTTCGTAACGATGGCGCATAGTCGTTGTACACTATGGATCCTGGACCACTACTGGAACGAGGCCTTTCCATCTTCAGCCACGGAAGATTGGACTGACACTTATGCCCTTGGATCATGCGCAACATTATGTTGTCCGGTGTCGCGCTATGTTGATACTGGGGTTTTGTCCACAACGGGGTAGCCGCTTCTTGAATTTCCAGGCGCGTGTAGCTTTGAAGAATGTTGGAGATCGTATGTTCGCTCTTGCTCGACTCGATTGAATTGACCCCTTGGTCGCAGTGAATCCTGTTAATTTCAATTTTTCTCTCGAGTGGTCAGACAGCTGAGGCCGCTTGGATTTGACTGCACCTTTCCTCCGAAGCAAGAGATTTCGAAGGCGCTGAGCTTTTAGTCTAGTCAATGTTTGGATTGCCATTGGACGTAGCTTGGTGAGACCGCGAGGGAACAGTGGGTAGATAATCCTGGAGTCCGATGAACACACAACACCGACACGTCGAGCATGAACCATATCACCACTAGGAACAACTCCTGGCGGGTCAAACGGTTCGACGATGAGTGAATTTATAGACCAGCTCTGTTTAACATTCATAACAACTACCAAATAAGCGCGGGTAGCGGGGCATTCCGGATGAATAGAATTTGGAAGCCCCCCAGCTACACATCGGTAATCATGCGGATTGAAAGGCCTAGCCCTGGCTCGAATAACAGTCTGACAATCAGAAATATTACTCAAGACTCCCATCGGAACCCCAGTTTGTCGCGAAAAGGTGATTCGTTTACGTGGAGGAGTGAGTGCATGTATTATTTTACACGGGCTTAGATTCCCCGTAATTACGACCCCATGTCACTTTTCCAGCGCAGTGCCCCCAGGACCAACTAGGAAAGGCATTGTTGCACTCACGTCCGGGTTTGCCAAAAGACCATAAAAGGGAATAATGCATGGAACGAGTGGGAATCCCAGAAACATGCTCAATGCCGCGAGCTTTTAGAAGGCCAGAAATTGCGTCAACTCTATCTTTGGGTATGGAGAGTTGACGTTCAGAATACTCCCAATTAGGTCATAGGCCGACTTATTTTGTGCTACCACACATGTGGGACGACAGTCGGGTATTGTCGCGCAATTGGCGTGATGATACGCAACCATGGGGCAATTAATATGCCAGAGTGTAGTCGAATCAGTGAAATAGAGTCTACGGGGAGGAAGATATTCCTCTTGCATAGTCCATCCACGGTTGAGCCAGTCCTGATACCCACGCAGGTAGTGTGGAACTCCCTCTGTAGTTGCCTAACACCGATCTCCCGGGTCTACCAGTTCTCCATTGAAGTCGCGCGTGTAACCAGGGAGTCCAGAGTGTATGCCCTCAGAGAGAGCGCAGATCATGGTCAAGTAAGAGTTGGCGTAAATATCCCCCATTGCATGAATCTGTTCCGCCTTTTCCTTTTCATCGCCCTGCATTATGCAATAGCGATCAATCCAGATGTAGGGAATTTCGAGAAACTGGGCCATGGTCATACAGTCATAGAGCGTTTTGGACATGGTCTCTGGGGACAATGACCCAGGCACGGCAAGGAAGAGCTTAGTTTGCTCGGTGAGCATGTTCCTGTCGTCATTGTCCCATCTGTAGCTAATCGCAGAGTACCGGACATGTTTGTTCCCAATGTTCACAACACATTTCTGGTTGACGTCAATGAGTCAGAAGCATTGGGGATACTCTGAATGAATTTGTTAGTCTTCGATTGTTGGCCCATCGAAGGTTTACTTACCGGCTGCTTGCTAGAGATTTTCGTCCGGGTAGATTTCGAACTGAGTCTGTATTTGTCGTTTCAGAAACACAGGATTGCATCGATAGCGTTCGTCATGTACCAGTGTCGATTCATTTGCGAAGTCCCTATCTAATAGATTTCAGTTACCGAAGAATCATAAGTGACCCAAATCCCCGCACCGCAATCCATTGTATACATATAGTTTCTAGGCAGAAGGCAAATCCAGGATAAGCAGCTTATCTACGCCACCTTGGATAACTAATATGAATTGCGCCAATCATTCTAGAATTCTGCATGATAGACAAATCCAACGGAGACTTTACGCGCGCATAAGTTTCCGCCCAGCGGCAAGTCCTAGGTAACCAATATCCGAGTCACCCTTCCGGTCAACAAGATGTATCAGCATACCACTGTTCCAAAGATGCATAGAACAGGTGTTTTGTTACACCTATTCCTTGACATCTTTCTTCTAAGGCAAGGCTTTCGTTACCGTCCTCCTCATTTGGTCCTTTACTTTTGAACAGAACAGCGAAGTTTCCACCAGCCAGTGCGTAGCCTACAGGGTATCGGCCGACACATCTGTCACCTAAAACACTTGAGTCAGGGCAGCTTATCACGAGTATTGTTTTGTTGTCGGGGCATACATATGGGTAGTAGTAATCGAGAATTCTCATCTCTACAATTCTATCTCCTGACTTGGTTAATCGGTTTTCTTCATTCCCTATGAACCAGTATCTAGAACGTATGTCATTGATTGGCGTGCCGTAAATTCCATTGTATTGGAATGGCAACGCAAACTTTGGCAATGTTGAAGGGCCAGCGCCCCCAGAATCTCTCGCTACAAATGAATTCCCGGGCTAAGTTCAATGGCCACCTGGGGTCTCAACGATGAATGAAAACGCCAAAGCAGTTTCCGTTTACCACTAGTCAACGTGCCATGTCTCTAGGGCGTATGCTAGACAAAACGTCACCTGCGACCTCCTCACAACCAATTCGGCCGTTCCAGCCGATGCTTTATCAGTCACGGGGACATCCGCGGACGATTGTAAACGTAAGGCGGTGTCTGATCCGTCCCCTGTTAGTGTAACTACCGAACGAAAGCTTGAGCGTAGATATGGATGCCAAAGCAGAACAAAGCCCGTGTGTCGCCCGTTTTGGGGGTTTCACTGCTTCACAGACGACCTGTCATTTCGAATTATCAATATTCATTGAGGTCGGCTAACAAAAGACGGGAGTGACTGCGGGAATATAGTCGTAATGAATACATTCTGTTTTCTTTCTGCGTACATTTCTATTGAATCTTGAACTACAACACATGCCTAACATAATTCATGAATTACACAACAACCGATAGTCGAGAACGGTGTATAAAGAGAACTAACATCCCAGTACGTCCTACTCATAATGCTGCAGTTTGTCCAACCAGAAAGAGTCTCCTATCTGCCAGCCAACACTACCCAACACAACATGTCCAGAAGTAGCTTCCCTTGCCGACTAACACCGCAGCCCCACTATAATGCACGGGCCCACCGGGACGGGAAGTGGGGGCCCATCTGAGCGATTGAAACAGGGCCGGCAAACATACACTGCCCCATGGTTCACTTCTTGGCGGGGTACCCTTGGCATATGTCCCGTGAGGCATCCGTCAATTGAGTCGTTGCGATGCCGAGGATCTAGCGGGGTGATTTATAAGTCCGCTTACCCGGCGTTTCTGTCATGGCGCGGATTGTGGGAGGTACAGGGTATTGTGTGACTTGGACTATGCGATGTTGGTGTTGTTTGGTAAGCGCATTAACTGGGAGTCTTGGAATGCAGGTGAGCTTGTTTGTAGATCATGGGTTAGCGATGCGATGGCGGTGTGGGAATGGAATCATGAGACCCGGACGATGCCGGGAACGCGATGAAGGCGACAATGTCTTGGCGAAATACCAGTCGTAGATTTCTGTGTATAAAGGGACCAGAGACTCCTCGTTGAACAGACAAATCCCCTTCTCATCATCACAACACACTCAAACAGATCTCACCTCCTCAACTTTTACCCCAAACAATCCAATCCACCCACCAAAATCAATCAAAATGTCTTCCAAGCTGGTTCTCATCGACATCCCCCAGAAGTCCGCTGGCGAGACCTGGTCTCTGAATGTCTGGCGCAGTAAGTGGTAACTCCATCTCACACTCAATACCAAATACTCACAGCTACACCTCAGTTCGTCTCATCCTCAACTACAAGGGTCTCGACTACGACACCGAATGGGTCGAGTTCCCCGATCTCAAGGGCCGCCTTGAGGGCAAGTAAGTATCCCATAATCCAACCCACTGTGATCCCATCTTCTAACCATCAAAAAGAGTAACTCCCTCCGACCGCTCCACCGCCATCTACGGTGCCTCAACCTACACTGCTCCCACCGTCATCCTCCCCGACGGCAGCTACGTAACCGAGTCTCTCGAGATCGCCCAAGCCCTCGAGAAACTCCAAGGCACACCCCCCGTCGACGCCTCTCCCGAGCGTCTCGCCAAGTTCGAAGCCGTCACCGGCAAATTCATCGTGGCGTTGGCTCCCTTCTTCCTCTCTGGTATCCCTAGCATCTTGAACCCTGTTAGTGCCGAGTACTACAAGACTACTCGTGAGGCGAGATCTGGTCTGAAGCTAGATAGTTTGGATGCTGCGGCGGCTTGGGCGGCTGCTAAGGAGGGGTTGGCTGCTGTTGAGGCGCTTTTTAAGGAGACTGAGGGGCCGTACTTTGCTGGTGCTACTCCTGGGTATGACGACTTTACTTGGGTTGGTGTGCTTTTGTTCCTTAAGAGCCTTGGTGGGTTGGAGCAGTTGAGAGATATTTCTGGGGACACTTCTATTCACAAGACTCTTTTGGCCAACACTGAGAAGTACTGGAAGGATACTCAGTAGATCGTTAGTATGATATCTATAGCTCTGTCGGACTTAGAAGTATCTATTTAGCCAAATGATCAATGAGCGAGATCCTCTGGTAGCTCTCTCGCCTCATTGAAGTCTATCTCAATAACAATCCAATATCCACATTCTCGAACGTCCTAACATCCGCCGTCTTAATCAAAACTTCCAAAGGTTCAAACAACAGTCCCTTCCCAACCATATTCCGTAGCTCACCCCAGGTTCTCCAAACCCATTCAGCACACTTATCCTTCTCGACCAACTGAGCCTCAGCGCTCTCATCGATTCTCTTTCCCTTGGCGAATAACGTGATATAGTGTCTTCCAGATTCCTCGAAAACGTAGTTCGTCACAGCTGCAATCTTTGCTTCCCATGGAACCGCCCCCACTTGGAGAATCTCAAATCCCAGAGAATCGTCACCAATGGGGACAAAATCAGGGGCCGGTGGCAGCTCAGTAGAGTTGCCGGTTGGGACACACTCTAGTACGATATCCAGACCAGTTTCTTCCTTCGTTTCTCGTCTAGCACATGAGTAGACACTTTCCGTCTTTTCGATGTGTCCACCTGGTAATTGGATTTTCCCTGGTAGGTCTTAGTGTCTGACGTCATTGTTACTAATCGTGAAGTACGAACCATGGCCGTGGGCAGAGAGCCTTGTACCTGTCAAGACCCGGCCCGCAGTATCGTAGATGAGAACACCTACTCCGACACGAGTGTGATTGAAATCTGACATGGTGAGTATTGTGCGCGGTGTAAAGTGGATCCAGACACGCTTAATCCCTTGAGGCGATTGAACGCCATCTATCTAGTCAACAAAATCCTCAATTCGTCCCTGCAAATTTCCCAATTGGGATTTCAACTGGTTGCCCCATTGGTACGCAGGCCTTCTCAACTGGGCCATTTTCTGAAATCCGAATACGGTAACTACCCTTCTGAGAACTTTTGGCCCGTGTACCCTGATCACATGATTATCATAAATACATGTGTATGTATGTATGTATGAAAAACAAGTAAAACAACCCCAAAATCGGGAACCTGTGAACGAAACCAAGCACCAAAACGCCAAAGAACCAAAAACCTCTATCCCAAACCAAGCAAAAAGACATCAAAGAACCAAGAAAGTTCAGTGTAGCCTTGCTTAGTAAGACCAACAGCCTTGCGTCAAGGGCTATCTCTGTAAACAAGATAAAATTCATTATTTTATGGTGATATTTCAGGGTTGCTTACGGGTTTGGCTGGATAAGATATAATTAAGCTTTCCCCTGTTGTTGACTGGATGGCTGTCCTGGGCGATTGATCTCATTTTTGTACGACTCCTTTTGTAAGGGTTATCGGCAAGGGTATGACTTATCCGAGCTCGACTAGTCTGCTCGGTGATGAGGCAAGCAATGGGTTTATGTTACCAATCACCACACGGCATTTGATCATGATATAAGCCCTCTTCACGAACCACCTAAAACAAGCATCTCATGTATACACAGAATTCACTGTAAAACGTCACAACACAACGCAGTTTAACGCATTTATCTCTATAAACTATGGAGATTTATGTATGTCATCCCGTAACCTAAGCTGATATCTACTCCAGCCAACCCTCAAAAGCCGTATAACAATAGCCGCAATTCCGTTCTCTGTTGTATACATCAAATGATCATGAGTTCTTCCAAAGGGATCTTGACTATTAGACCCATATAACTCCGTTAGCTATGTAAGGTATCGACATTGACAACAGGCGTTGTCCTAAATGAAGGGTTGGAACTCACCATTCTGCTTCAGTGCCCAAGTCTCAAGTAAAGACTAGTCATAGTCGTCATCATCGTCGTCGTCGTCATCGTCATCGTCATCATCCGGACTATCATCATCCGGGCTATCATCGTCCGGACTATCATCGTCCGGACTATCGTCATCATCGTCGTCGTCATCATCCGGACTATCGTCGTCGTCATGTGTGTAAGACACGGTAACATTAACTTCCATAGATTCTCTCCTCATCATGGAAATGGGCAAGCCGCGAGGGCTAATGCCACAAGGTTGTGATATCATAACAACAAATAGTACTCTGCTAGTCACCGAAGAAGACTAGAAAGTGACTGTAGATTGAAAAGAGGAATTGTGTACAATAACGAAATTTTAGGTAGAAGAAAGGAGAGTACTTATCTATACGAAAACGTGGCAGTCCTGTAAAGTATGCTAACAACAGGTCTCGGCCTTTTTCACTTTGCCTTACCCCGCCTTACGACTTGAAAAAGTGACACGCAGATTGCCACGTTAAAGCCCCATCGAGGCAACCTTCATGGACAAGTCTCCGATTGGTTCTAGATACAAGTTTCTGAATATGCAAGGCAAGTTCAAGACCCGGCCTTTTATATGTCAAATGGTCGTATCAAACCCTCGGAACACCATAGGCGCCATGCATGAGGGGAGCTTCCCGACAGTTCTAATCACAGCGAGTCGTTTATATCAAAAGGGTATATCGAACCCAAAGTTCACTACTTAGCTCAATGTCCACAAGACCGAACAAACAAAACAACAGCATCGGGGTAGAAAACACGTGGCTATTGGTTGACTAATAATACGCGTGTGTATGTTATTGGCTAACATTCATATTAATAACCACAAGTCATGTCTCTCCGTGTACAATTAGAGTGCTACAAAACAAAACTGCCATTTGACAAAGGAAAACTACAAAGCTCACAAAAGAAACCCACCATAAGACCAAAGAGACTCCGACAATGACACAACCCAACAAAAGAAAACTATATCGCTCCGTATTCTATACAACAAACGCCCAAATAAAATCGTCTACTCAATTCTCTTCTTACCCTCTTCAACGTGAGCCCACTGGTTGACACTGATATTGCGTTCATGTCTAGCCAGGTTCTTTTGCAGGTAAGGGCCAATGATAGGGTCCTTGCTGGCCTGCGCCAGGCTCTGGTTGAAGCCATCAATGGCGTATTGTTGAGGGCACAACTTGGGCCAGTTGACATACAGCTTTCCGTTACTCTTGACAAACCATGTTGACCACCCAGCAACGATGAGCCACACCAAAGAGAAAAACCGCATCGCCAAAGTACCGCGGCTCGAGATATACGCCAAGAATAACATCATAACCGAGAACCCAAGGAGATATGGAACTGCCTGAATCAAAACTGGTCGACGATCAGAAAACACAAGCGCAGACCCAATGTTGGCGCTACCTGGAAGGTAGTTTCCAAGGAAGAGGTCAAACCCGTCCTGGCGTGGGCCATCCATAAAGTTGTTGAGGAAATAGCGGGTCACTCCGATAACACCGTCTTGGAGAGGTCCCTTCTTGGTACGCTTGCCCATACGGGTAACGTCCGTCTTCATGGCACCAGTACCCGAGTACGTCTTAGAAACCATATCGGCATTGTCACCCCAAATGTCACGGAAGAGCTCCTCGAACTTGGGGTCATGGGTTGTGAAGGTAGCCCCAGCCGGCATCAGATCCGCGTCAACAAGGATCCGGTTAAGCATGTAACGCGCAAACATACTTTGCACCACATTGGTGCGATCCAGACAGTCCATGCAGTTAGTACGCATGATACTCTGTTGCTTTTGACGCACCTCCAAGCGAGAGCCCTTACTGCCAGGAGCATCGCCGGCTCTGAAATAAGCCTGTTCTTGAAGACGAGCCTCCATGCGATCAACCAGTCTGTAAGCATTCTCCATCTTCATACCCTTGGTCTCGTGATGGAAATCAAAGTACACATAGTGGAAGTTCTCGAAGCGCCGCGGATCCGATGCCTTCACCAAAGAAACCATCTGCTCAAACCAATCCTTCACCTGCTTTTCACGGCCCTTTTGGTTGATCAAGTTGATCATGAATAGGCTTCCGTACAAAGAAATTTGGTCGCTGATGTGCTTTGAGGCTGCAGGGACGGCGGCATTGAGACTGCTAGTGAGCTGAATCTTCGGGGTGTACTTGAGATCATTCACTTCGGCCCAGAATGCAGGCACACTTCCACGGATCTGCAGGTACGAAAACAGCTGAGCCTCCTTGTGCGCCCCGACCGCAGATGAACTACCGTAAGAGTTCCCAGTCCCCTCAAAGCCGCCCATATTACTGCTTCCATTATCATCCAGCACTACCACCTGTTCCGTCTCATTATAATTGGCTGGGTTGCCGTTCTGATCCAAACCGCGAGTGAAAAAACGCGTACCCGTCCGTGAGTTGCACCGACGAGAGATGAGCACCATGGTCAAAGAGCGACCAGAGAATTCGGTAGGCCGGATAGACACCATTCCGTACATGACGGGCAAGATGAAAGGGTCGACACCAGGTTGTTGCTCGCCGCGGCCATAGGGACCAGAACGACGGAAGTTTATCAAATCGGATGAAACGAATCGGTTCCAAAAGAAACGTTCATCAGCGCGGGCCCACATGGGTGTCGAGGGAGGGGCCTCAGCCTGGCGCTGGAAAGAGTTTGTCAGGTCCAGAGAGTAGGAGAAGTACATGGCGCCACCTGAAAGGGTGTTTTCGAGGAGCTTCAAGAAAGTGTCCTCATCGGGGTCGTGAATCTGGCGTCTGCGCATGGGAAGGACTTGTGTGCCAGAGACCTTGTAGACCATGTGGCCCTTGAGTCTGCCCACAGGAGTGGCTTTAGTGATGAAGATGACATACTTGTCTACATATTGATCAATAGTTAGTAAAGCGCATTATCCAAAGTAAAAGATGATTAACTATACGTACCAAGACGCAGCTGGATGGTACCAAGAATGCCAGCAATGTTGAGAACCTGCGATGCAGGCGTGGCCGCCATAGCTGCAGCATCTTGCAGACGCAATTCCCCCGTAGCCCGATCAATCACGAGATGCTGAGCATGTGGGGAAGAAGGAGAAGAAAACGAATAGTAGTTATCCGAGATCTTGACGTTGATGTCCCTGTAGGGCATGATAGCGTTGACAGACTCCATCTTGAGACTTGGGCGAGTAGCGGACGTGTAAAGAGTGTGAATCGCGGGGTTGACCAAACCAAGCGAGGCGATGGAAGATGTCGAGGGATAGGAAAGCGACAGAAAGTCGCAAATAAAGTAGCGGTGTTGACAGAAATCAATTCGTGTCAAATAGAGAATGGCGGTTTGCGATTGACAAGCTGGTGATAAAGACAGAGCTATGGACCGAAAGGAATGTGTATGTCAGTTGCGCCAGACAGCTTTACAGATCTCAGTTAGGTTAGATGGCAACCATAAATTCGGTTAGGCTCAAATCCA
This sequence comes from Huntiella omanensis, assembly GCA_000833645.1. Lineage (NCBI taxonomy): Eukaryota > Fungi > Ascomycota > Sordariomycetes > Microascales > Ceratocystidaceae > Huntiella > Huntiella omanensis. The sequence continues at coordinate 16,326 of JSUI01006448.1, forward strand.
GTAATGTGTTCATCTGCGTCAGGCCGTACTAAAGCGCTTTTGACGAACGCTCAGTAAGGCGAGCTTCGAGCACGCTCCAACAGGAAATAGAAGTGGACTTTATAGGTGCAACAGGGTGCTCGTACTGGGCCCAGGGGTTTTTGCAGGGATTCAAATAGCGAATTGGCAAGATGGCGATGAGAAATGAAATGCAGGGAAATACAGCACAAGAAATCGGGGACGATAACGGTAACGGAGTTGGTTCGTAGTAAAATTGATGATCACAGACGAGGCTGAGAAAAACAGAAACTCTACCAGTAATTCGATTGGAGAGTCTGGAAGCTACATACATACGTGCATACATGTATAAATGCGCCCATAGGTGGCAGTAACGGTTAGAGTACAGGTGTGATTATTGATGACGTATGTATGTGCCTACGTAATAGCACCAAAAACTCGAACTTACCATGAGAGTAATGACACAAAAAAAAAAAAACTCGAACTTGAGAGCAAGCATTCAATTTTGACCGAGGTGCCCAACCCAGAAACAAGCGATAGTGGTTAGATATCCACACATGAGTCGACTGCAACTGGAAGAAGCTTTCGCAAACCCCTTCGCCTCCTTCTCCTGGACGATTTTTCCACATGTCAAATTACGGCAATCATCTTGAATCCAGGGTAGCTTCACTTGGCGTCTTAAACCTCGAGACACTAGACAACAGAACCAGGCAAATGGATTGTTGTGTCCTGGTTATTGGTCGCTCTTTAACCTGTTCGGATAGCATGCAGTAGTTCAGGTACAGGCTATGGCCACGGCAATGACTAGCTCCTCCTTCTTGTCTTCTTATTGTGGAGCAAAATCGTCCAAGATCGATGCCCATATGATTTTGACATGCGACAATGTCTCTGTCGATCGTTGATCAGCTGGTGCAAGGTTGTAGCGAGGGTCAACGATTCGTACTGGCTGAGAATAAGTGTATTGCGCAAAGGAGTGAAGACACAGAAACTTTTAGGTGCTATTTTGTCAATCCATCTCTAGAGATTGAATTCTGATGTGCTGACAGCTGTTGGCACTTGTCAGGACTGCAGCACCACTCAAACTTCTGCCTAGTCCTTCCTAGCAGGTGGCGAAGCCAATGTTCGGGGTCCGTCCCGTGATAACGCTATAATAGGTCGACTTGTGCGAGCTTCTCGGCCGGCGCATCGATCCCGACTCACAGCGGAGGACCGATTGTGTCTCGTAGTATTTCTGGGGTTGCCTGTGGTTTTCACACTTTGTAGTTAGTCCATGGTATGTTGCAGTGTATCTATCCTCCGTCGGGCCGACAACTCCAACTGCTAATCGGGATATCGGGCCATCTACATCACCACAATGCGAGTTCTCGGGGGCAATCATCGCATATACATACATGTACAAAAAGTACCAGTTCTATATCCCCACAGCCACAAATTCAACGCGACTCTATGTCACTACTCTTCTAATATCACGTATATACATATGCCTTTTACATGGTTCACTACATTCCCGTTGTTCGGTGAAACACAAATCGGTTCCGGTAGTTGCGTCCATCTATGGCTAATGCAACTTCCTACTTCATGCGGACATTACCTGCAGCGTACAAATCAGGAGTGACTTTCCATTTTCTCTTCATTTGACTGTGTACCTCAAATTGTCATCGACTTGTCCTATTCTCTTCTGAACATCTCATTTATCATCATTTTCTCGTAAACCTCTTGTCCACTCAACCGTCCTAATAATTCCCAATTTCTTGTTGATTTAGTCCACAACACAAGCAACTTACAGCGTACACACATTTCCAGACAGTCCCTAGCTTCCGCATCTCTGCCCTGGCATCGAATCTTTCAGCACTGACCTGCATTGGCTTCAGAAGCGCAAAGAAACGTCAAGATAAAGTGACCACGGTCAAAGACAACGACGTGCGTTTTCAACGGCCAGTCTTGTGTTGTTGAAATATCACAATTCTCTAATCCGTTTTCGTCGTCGCTAGTCAAAGTCTCGTGGTAATCCCCCAACAGCTTTCCGTCTATTAAACTAGCCACTATAATCTGGCCTTTGCTCGCTGCACTTCTCCACCACAGCCCGCTTGCTCGTCACAGGCCTCCCATTAGCTCTCGCACGTCTGTGGCACTCTATAGCTGCTGCCTTTGAGCCCAGTGATTGTCACCCCTCACCCACATAACAGCGCCCCAGAATCCCGCCAACTTAGCCTGTTCCGCCCCCAACCAATACCAGCCAAATCTGTCGCCGTCATCTATTTTGTCCCTCTCTTTCTTCGCATTCCGTCCATCAAAGCCTCGTCTGTCGCTATTCTCAACCTCGTGCAAATAATCGGCATAATCATCACTGTCGCCTAACTCTTGTCTTTCCTCTGGCAACAGTCTTTTTCTCATTACTGCGATTACATAGCTATACCCCTCGACAGTTCTTATCGCCTATATCTCGATAGTCTCCAGTCACCAGCAGACTCTTTTTTTGTTTTCGCCTGCGCCCACTGCTTGACCTTTTTGTCGCTACACAGTATCGTCGCTTGTTACTTCGATTTACCCGCATATCAAACTTTGCCCGTCATGTCTGCGCGCGGTCCCGGTGGTGCCCCTCCTGCTCGCGGTGGCGGCGTTCCTACTCTTCAGTTTAAGCTTGTGCTTCTCGGTGCGACAATCCCCTTCCCTTTGTCTGTCCCTGTCTATCGCTACTAGGCTATCGCTTGATATCCACGGTTTGGTTCTAGGGCCAAATATCCTAGGACTAGTGATCGCGGGGTCTCGTCCAACTGTTTTAAATCTAAGAATTACGCTAACATGTGATATTGTGCATACAGGTGAATCAGCCGTAGGAAAGGTATCGTTCTACTGAACAGTCCATCCATGGTTACTATAGTGATCGGGTTGCTAACATATCTCTTGCGTCATAGTCATCGATTGTTCTTCGTTTCGTCAAGGTACGTATCAAGACTGAATCGCAATGCTCGTCTGTTTTGCTTGCAACATAGACCAGACAGATTCATCATTCTTCGAAATTATATCACGACTAACAGCATTATATAGGGTCAATTTGATTCATTCCGCGAGTCCACGATTGGTGCTGCCTTCCTGACTCAAAAGGTTGAGACTAAGGACAAGAACATTGTCAAGTTTGAGATTTGGGATACGGCCGGTCAGGAGCGTTACAAGTCACTTGCCCCCATGTACTACCGCAACGCCAACTGCGCTGTTGTCGTTTACGATATCACTCAAGCTGTATGTATACCAACATTTGCGCAGACGAGGCTTACAGTGCACTGTATAAACTCAAAACCTGAGACTAACCCCAAATTCATAGGCATCTCTCGACAAGGCCAAGGCGTGGGTTAAGGAGCTTCAGAGACAAGCTAACGAAAACATTGTCATCGCCATTGCTGGCAACAAGTTGGACCTGGTGCAGGAACAGCCGGACAAGCGGGCGGTTACCACGGAAGAGGCGGCAGCGTATGCCAAGGAGGCTGGCCTTCTGTTCTTTGAGACTTCAGCCAAGAATGGTGAAAATGTAGCGGAGATCTTCGACACCATTGCCGAGACTCTACCACACGACCAAGCCGGTCCGAGAAATCAGCGTCTGGGCAATGCCCGGCCAGGCATCAAAGTATCTGGAGAAAACCAGAACACAACCCTGTCCGGTCCGTGTGCTTGCTAAGCGTGTTGTTTTGTCTGCATAATGATTGTCTTGTATTTGCTTGGTTATCAGTTAATTATTCCCTCTTCTTTATCCTGTATGCGTTTATCTCTTATTGCCACAAGTTTATGTCGTTTTGGAAAGGAATAATGATGTCATTCGTGATCACAGTTGTAACATGAGGAGTATTGTGGTAGGGTTATCGCAACCCTGCGATAGCTCTGTAGTGTTTTGTGTGACTACGGTGTCGCAAGGAATTATTGGGAAAAGTCAATGTAAAGAGCAGGTAAATGAGTGTATCTTTACGTAGCAACAGAACAATTGAATTTGAACTCAGAATGGCTTCTTTTTAGTGCTATAGTGTGTTGGACTTTTCAAACTCTCGAAATCACGAACCCCCACCAAGTTCATCAAGCCGGATTAATTCGCCGAAGAATACCCGGACAGGCCGGATTGGCGATAATTTCTCGCAGGCTATTTTCGACGAGAATTGAAGACTAGGTTGGTAAAAACAGACCGGACGACGACGCCCTCGACGAAGAAACGACAAACGACGAGTTTGCTCCAAGCCGATTTCGCTTGAAAAAGGACGCACGACGAATTACGGGTTCCGCGAGACGAGAGAAGCGCGAGAGAAGGATTTGACGAACATTCCGAAAAACGACGGATCAGAAATTACTTGTGGACTTTGACTTGAAGGTCTAATTGTTCTTTGGACGCGATTTTCTGAAACTGCTTTCTTTTTTTTTGCCCTGGTCATTCGATATGCTTCGCTCGTCGGTTAGAACGGTTGGCGGTTTGTCGGGCTTGAGTGCGGGTAGACCGCAGGTCGGGTCGGTTGCTAGAGTATGCATTCTTTCTTTATGCGGAAGGACTTGAGTGACGACCAATTGGGATTGGGAAATGCGGGAATCGACGTGGCCGTTGGTTTGGAGGTACAATGGCTTCATTCTAGCGAGATATGAAGCTTGCGAAGCTCCGTTGAAGTTAGAGCCTATCCCCCCACGTGCCGCATTAGGCTCGGGATCCCATTTGGACGGCTCGGTCTTGGAATGAATTATGAACTAGTGTTTGCTAACTTCAGGCGTTTTGCCGTCTATTAACAGCGCTACTTTGCCTCGGAGCCCACAAAGCCCACGAACCCGGTTATCAAGAAGCCTGCTACCCCCGCCCCCGGCTCCGTTGCCGCCAAGGTTGCTGCCGCCAGTGCTGCTACCCCTGCTCCGTCCGTAGCCAAGGTTGCCGCTGCTAACGCCGCTACTACTGCTGCCTCGGCCACTTCTTCAACTATCCCGCCAAAGAAGAAGCCCGGTTTCCTTCGCCGTCTCCGTAACTTCATCTTCCGTCTGGCTCTCCTTGGTGTGATTGGTTTCGGCAGTGGTGTGTGGTACTCGCGCATCAATGATGACTTCCACGACTTCTTCACCGAGTATGTCCCTCTTGGTGAGCAGGCCGTGCTTTACCTTGAGGAGCAGGCTTACCGTAAGCGGTTCAGCGAGCAGGCTGGCCGTGTGAAGCCACATGACGCTACTGTTTCGATCCCGGCGCAGAGCGGTGCTTCGTGGAGAGTCGCTGATGTCGAGACCAAGCGGGCAGCTAGCACTGTTGTGGCCAAGAAGCCTGAGCCTGCCAAGCCAGTTGAGGTCAAGAAGGTTGCCCCCAAGGTTGAGAAGCCCAAGGCCGAGAAGGCCAAGGAGGTTGCTAAGCCCGTCGTCAAGGCCGCCCCAGTTGTGGCCAAGAAGGAGCCTGTGTTTGTTGCGCCTGAGGTTAACGAGCCTTCGCGTATGCCTCCTGCTCCCAAGATTGATCTCTTGGCTCAGAAGAACGCCGAAGACCCCATCGTCCAGGACCTCGTCCACATTGTCAACGACCTGATCACCGTGATCAACGCCGATGGCGCCCAGGCCCGTTACAACTCGTCCATCACCAAGGCTAAGGAGGGCGTCAATGCTGTTCTTGGCAAGATTGAGGGTGTCAAGCAGGCTGCTAAGCAGAGCGCCAAGGATGAGGTCGCCAGCAAGGTTAGCGAGTTCGAAAAGGCGGCGGATGCGCTTGTCCAGCGTGTCGAGGCTGTCATGATGCACCAGGAGCTCCAGTGGAGACAGGAGTTTGAGGGTGAGATGGAGCGCATCCAGAAGGCGTATGACGAGAAGGTTGCGCTGCTGCAGGAGCGTGAGCAGAAGCTTGCTAGTGAGCAGATCAAGGCTCAGCTCCACGAGCAGGCCGTCTTCCTGAAGAGACAGTTCACCAAGGAGATCAAGGAGCAGGTTGAGGCTGAGCGTGAGGGCCGTCTGGCTAAGCTTAAGGATCTGTCGCAGGCTGTTTCTGGCCTGGAGAAGCTCGCTAGCGGCTGGAACCAGGTTGTTGACTCTAACCTGAAGACTCAGCAGTTGCATGTTGCCGTTGAGGCTGTTCGCGCGTCGCTGGAGAAGACCCAGCACTCTAAGCCTTTCGTCTCCGAGCTTGTCGCTCTGAAGGAGATTGCCGCCGAGGACCCCGTAGTTAACGCGGCCGTCGCCTCTATTACCCCTTCCGCTTATCAGCGTGGTATTTCTTCGCCAGCTGAGCTGGTTGACCGGTTCCGCCGGGTGGCTGCCGAAGTGCGCAAGGCTTCGCTTCTCCCTGAAGATGCCGGTGTCGCTTCTCACGCCTCCAGTGTGTTGCTGAGCAAGGTCATGTTCAAGAAGACTGGTCTGGCTGACGGTAACGACGTCGAGAGCATCTTAACCAGAGCCCAGACTCACCTTGAGGAGGGTAACCTCGACGAGGCCGCCAGAGAAGTGAACGGTCTCCAGGGATGGGCTAAGACGCTGAGCCGTGATTGGCTTGGTGAGGTGCGCAAGGTGCTTGAAGTTCAGCAGGCTTTGGATGTGAGTTTTTACGAAGTACAAGGCGATGTTTGTGAATATGAGCGTGCTAACTGGTTGTATACAGGTCATTTCCACCGAGGCGAGATTGCAGAGCTTGAGACTGGAGCAGAACTAGGAAGATTGATATGGACTTTCTTGTTGTTGTATTATGTAAGATGTTGGCGCGGTGGAGCAGACGGGCGAGTTTCCTTTGTTCTTCCAGTGTACAGTAGTTATAGAGAGAAGCGAGAGCGGTTGGAATACAGTTTGATTCGTCGTATGTTTCTTGAAATTTGTAACTGTTTATTTTGCAGTGCTTATTGATCTCATGTCCACTTCAGTGTAACGCACAATCTCAAGTTGTTTAACGCATCATGATGTTAGTATCATCCCGAGAAAAGCTGACTAAGCAAAGTCAAATTTTGGTGGATGACTAAGTGGGTTTCACAGGCCCGGTATGAGAGGAAGTATGAACAACGTCATTTTTATCGCATTTTATCGGGTTAACCTGTTTTTTCTCTTTCCCTATGTTAAGGAATCATCGATCTGTTGCGCATCTCTTTGCAAAATTGTCAACACAATGTCCCCAGGCTGCTAGTCGGTCCGGTATTGTCCCCGGACGGACACGGCATGTGCATACACCGACAGACCAAGGCGCACCCGAACCTGAAAAACCAGCAACTGAGGAACCAGCAACACCAGCCACTGGGTCAGCAGTATGGGTTCCAAAATCAACTGAATCAATAAGGGAGAAACTTTCAAAACCTGTCTGGACTATTCATTATCCAGACTACAAAAAGGCAACGTTGGAGAGTCAAGGGCGTACATATGAATCGGCATTGGAAGATCTTAAAAAACTGGAGACTAATAGCGCGGTTTCTTCCCAATTCCATCTTGCTGCCTCACCAGTAGATATGAATGCGGTTGCCCTTCCGGAGATGATACATTGGTTACATCGCGCTGGCTATCAAGTCTCTGATCTCGAAAAGCTGCGCTGTGTTCATATTGCAGGAACCAAAGGAAAGGGAAGCACGGCGGCGTATGTGTCGTCTATTCTAGGCGTGGATAGACACATCAATGGACGTGTAGGTCGGTATACCAGTCCACATTTAATTTCCGTCCGTGAACGCATCTCGCTCAAGGGAAAGCCTATCAGTAAGCTTTTATTCGCCAAGTATTTCTATGAATTGTGGGATCGATTCAGTGAATCGAGTCGGAAGGCTGGTGATGCTGGGGTTGACCATGATGGACCTCAAACGAAACCTACTTTCTTCCGGTTCATGACATTGCTCGCGTTCCATACGTTCTTGAGAGAAAGAATCAAACATGTCGTTATTGAGTGCGGAATTGGTGGTGAATACGATGCGACCAATATCCTCCCACCCAAGGCTGTTTCCGCCTGTGTCATCACACATCTGGGAATCGATCACCAGGAATTCTTGGGAACAACTATCGAAGATATCACCTGGCACAAAGCTGGTATCATGAAGGAAGGAGTCCCCGTTTTCGTAAACGACACGGGAAATGCCGCCCAACAACGGATTCTCGAGAGCCGCGCTGCTTGGAAAAAGGCAAAACTCACCGTCATTCCCAAGTCTGCCGCCGATCTCTGGGGTGACCTACCTGGTGCCCTTCTTGATGGCCCCGTTCAAAAGAATAATCGCATCTTAGCGCTTGCTGCGTCCATGGCCCACCTTGATATCCCGGTGAATCTCTCGCTTAAGCCACAAGAACACCTTCCTCTTGTTCGTCGAGGGTTGACAAACGCTTATTTACCTGGTCGGTGTGAAGTCGTTACGATGAGTGATGGAACTGTGTTTTATCTGGATGGTGCTCACACAGTAGAGTCGATTCGGGAAACAGCAAAATGGTTCGCTAGTTGTTTAGATGAGGAGGATACCGCGATGCTCATTTTCTGTCAACAGACTCGTGATCCGCGCCCATTAGTACAGACGTTGATATCAGAGTACTCGGCTCGGACATCTTACAAGTTAGTTTTCCGAAGAGCCTTCTGCTCAAGACCAGAGGCTGAACCACCGATTGGGAAGAAACGAGATCTTTCATTGCAGACTGTTGCGAAGGAGAGGCTTGAAGAGTTGTCGCCTAAGACGAAGTCTTTTACATCGCAGAGTGTCGAAGATGCGATTAGGGGACTTTATAAAGAGATTCAAAATCGTGGCAACCGGAAAAGGAAACCTAAGGTTTTGGTTACGGGAAGTTTGTATCTTGTGGGTGCGGCATTGAAGGTTTTGAAGGGCAACTCGGATGAGATGGATTAGACGCATATATTATATAGACTGTACATTATTAAGCAGCGCTAGATTCAAGTGCACTAAGGACAGCTCCTACGAGGTGGAGACTTCCAGTGACCAACACCTGAACTGACTCTCCCTCCGCCAACCCCGGAATCAAACCGCGCGCCTGATCTATAGCCTTATTAACAGAGGGAGCAACAGAAACATTAGCTTCTGGGTCGATTTGACGCCAGCGTTGGGCAAGGGTATTTTGAACGCGAAGCTCTGAGAGTTCTTTGGGGTCAACCTGGTTGTTAACGAGGTCTTTTGAGATTGTTAGTTTGTGTTGTATGTTAAAGGATCAATGGGGACTTACCGCCAGACTTGGCATTCTCTACGATGTTTGTGCAGAAGATTACGTGATTGAATGGTGCTTTGTTTGAGGTTGTGATGTCGTATACTGCGTTGAGGAAGTCCACGGCTTCGGAACGGCCTTGTTGGTTGAAAATGAGAACACGGGGACCAGTTGCGTTGCTGTGTTTGTTAGTATCGGCTTTGTATCGGTGGGCGAATGTATAACGTACCTGCGTTTACTCTCCCCAGCAAACCACGTTGCACATACGTTAATACTGTCGATAGTATGAGCACCATCCAGATGCCATGTAACTCTGTCATCCTTCTTAACTTCACATCTGCCCCTCCAAACTACATTCTCCAGTCCATCGACAAAAGCCTCAGGTAACTCCTCAGTTTTCTCGAACGTAGGATCTGCCTTTTGAAGGACCGCCTCAGCAAGAGCAATGGCCAACGAGGCATTCTGCCGTTGGAAGTCGGCATCCGGACGAATCCGGACATTCGATAGACGTGGGTCAATCCCGACGAATTTGAGAGGTACGTCCTTCTCAGCAGCGCGGGCTTGGAGGACTTCGGTGGCAATGGGCTTTACCTGACACACAGAGAAGGCCGCACTTCCGTGCTTCATGATACCAGCTTTGTGCCATGCTATCTTGTCAATCGTGGACCCTAGAACAGCAACGTGGTCGATACCCAGATGCGTGATTCCCGTCGCTGCAGGATGACTAATGACATTTGTCGCATCGTATTCTCCACCAATACCAGTCTCAATCACAGCCGCGGAAATATTCTCCCTGATGAATACGTGATATGCCATGAGCGTCAAAAATCTAGCATACCCAGGTCTTCGATCCGTTTCCAATGCATTAAAGACCTCGAAAAAGTATTGGGCGAAAAGATCTTCCGCTAGTGGTTGACCATCGATCCGTATCCGTTCTCGTACACTCATCAAGTGTGGACTTGTCAAGAGACCCACACGACCTGACCAGTTAGTTCTCTTCTTATGCGCTGATAGGATCGCCGCGACGTATGCACAGGTTGAACCCTTTCCTTTGGTCCCTGCGACGTGTGCGGCGTTTAGGCGGGATAGGGCGCTTTGTTGATGACCGAGGCGATCAAGGTAATGGCGCATATCACTTAGAGAGCCAGCATTGGGGGATTTATTCCCTGCCTTTCTAGCCAATATAGTGGCATGCGACGCTTGAAGTGTATTTAACGTTGCAATAGCATCCTAATCATGTCAGAATGTGTTCATAGATAAGAACCTTATGTATCAACTAACCGCATAACTTTTCTGGCCAGCCATTCTTGTCACCGTCGTCGAAAACAAACGTGCGTGGCCTACTGGCTTCGATGTCTTGGACAGCAACATCATCGCTGATATCGGGGCGATATGGAATGAGGTTCACCTACAATAAAGTCGGCAGTTGGGTTCGCGTAGCACAAGATAAAGCTACATCCTTGCTCACGATGACGTGAGTGGATCGCTGATCCTTCGAGGGTGTCGTAGGTACAAATCCGTATTTCGTTCAAGTACTGGCAGATGACGAAGCTTTTGTCCTATATGCCGTTTTTTGGGACATGTAGCTTTGAAGTAGTTGGCAATTGCTATAGCAAGTCGCATCCATATAATATAGTGGTAGCCAGTATCCATTTCATAAAGATCAGTGAATGCAAGTATGTAGTTGGAAAGTCAGGAGGGGCCCACTCTTTAGGGTTACTGACTCATCAACTTACAGACCATTTTGAGTCCCTCCATGACATCTACCAATCCGATATGGTCTAGGGGCTAGGATATCTCGCTCTCATCTTCCTATGAAGTTGATCCGAGAAGGCCGGGGTTCGATTCCCCGTATCGGAGATTCTTTTTGTGTCATGATAGTGCTTGTTGCAAACATGCACAATCATGACAACGTTTTCCTTTTTACACTGCGAACAGGGAGGGCCATTGCACGCTCGTTGATGAGATTGTCCTATGAATTGTAGTTATGTTTGAGCAGGTTTAAATTTTCTGATTCTGGCAGGCACATACGTCGGTGATGTGTAATACATGTGTAGATAAAGAGAACCCAGGATACACTTGAGGGCTCCAGAAGCCATGACTAGCTGTCTTTAGCTTGTTTCACATACATACTTTCTGGTGTATAGCTGAAATACGTCCGTACACCATACACATGATAACGTTACGACAAAAGCAGCCGATCAAGTGACAATTGTACCACTTACCAACTGACGTTTACTCTCCATACAATTCAGCGAGTCTGTTCTGTTTAATAGTATGGATTGGAAGGAGTTGAGGCTGAGCTTGAAGCGAACAGACTGTTTTCTACTGCCATCATCAACGTTTGTGTATCTATATCATGTTGTCCAGCTACAGTAACCGACCCCGATGGATTTTATGCATTTCATATAGTGGTAGTATCACTAATGAGATTTGCCTTTCATGTAGAAGAAGTGAACCTAGTCTTATTAATCGCTAACATGACCAGATGCCAAGTCTCATATTCTAAGAGGGGGCCATTTCCCGATAATGTGTGCGAAATATCACCAGCTTGAGCATCAAGACTTGTAGGCAGGTTCAGATGTCACTGCAGTGACAGAAGGCCAAAGCAAGTTTTCATTGGTATACACTGGTAGTAGCAAAGAGTTGGGGTATCCAGTTGATAAAAATTGCCTGATTTAAAGGGACAGATGGGCCATAATAGGCCCACTATGCCATGATAGTTGATACTCAGTTGGCCTAATACTTGACTACTACTAGGACAGCGCAAACTGCCAATATGGCGGTATTTTGCCACTCTGTTGCCTACGACACTCACACGATTCATCACTGACGTCATAGGTCTCCTTGACAGCTCTCCACGTGGAATAACATCCAGCCGATGTCACAATATGAGACCCGTTTTGTCGAGCCAGCTGTGGTACACATGAAAAGACAAACCTTATATTGTTCTAGACCAGCTGTTTGATATTCTGCGATACTAAATATGTCTCATTTGCCCGAACTTTACACGAAATACTGAAATATATTTGAAAACGAGATGTGCGAGTGCTGGCCAAAGTACTAGGGCCGTTTTGTATGTCGTCTGTCCTGCCATAAGCACGAAAAAACCAGAGCAAAGAGCTTATCTAGATCGGTCATGAGCAAGTTGAGCGACTCCTGCATAAATCAAATCAGCATCAATCCGAACAATGTTTCCAACGAGAACAGACGTTTGTATATATGCAGCTCCGGCAGGCATAATTGACCGTGGCGCTCCGTGTTCAGGGGCGGTGTAGGCAATTGACCCCTGTATTTTGAATCTATATAAGACCCATTATCGCCAAATTCTTCAACAAACCATGCGCAGTGGCTAACCACTGTCGTACTCACCATGGTGTAGTTGGTTATCACGTTCGACTGTAACTGCAAGTTTGCCATCGAAAGGTCACCGATTCGATTTCGGTTGGTGAGAGCATCAATTCTTTTTTTCTCTTTTTGCCTAATCCGCCTGCAGGATTTGAAATGCCGGCACGGAGCCGATGGGAGTCAACTTCCATAAACGCGAAAGCGCGAAAGGAGAAAAAAAAACACCCAAAACAGGTTACATATGCAATTTTTCGCTGTCATAAAAATCAGAAAGTTTGTGCATCTCGGAACCTTTTTGCCTGACAGCTTACAAATGGCAGGTAGGTGTCACGGAACCTACGAATAACAGGATACTTGGTGTTACCAACAGGTCGATCAATACTATTGGCAGGTCTTGGCAAAGCAACGTCAAGCGACGATGTCATCGTCGGGTCGTTGGTATTGACAGGCATTGCCACCTGGCAGCAGTTGATCCTCTGTGTGATGCTTCGGAAAGCGCCTTCCGCCGAATCTACTTCGAGACGTGCGGAAGATCCTTTTGGGAATAGACGCTTGCAGTATGGAGTTAGGAGATAACGAGACAGACACTTGTACATACGTGTGTGCATGTACATATGTACACATGTATATACATACGTAATAAGTTGCTGGATTTGGGCATTTGTCAGGAGGTGGAAGGTAATGTGTGCCGTCGGGTGGAATGTCCGCACGTAGCTACCTATGGATTTGTCAGGACCGCTCAAGATATTACTCGGTTAGTATGTATGTAGCTTAAACAGCAATATCGTGTGACTCCGTTCGACCTTGGTTGACTGTTCGCACATGAGTAATGAACTTTGTTACCCCCGTTGTCCGCATCCCATACATCCTGCGCGGCTTTATTCCTTGTCTTTGCCGGAATACCCATGTGTACTAGTGACATAAGCTAGTCACCGGCAAGCAACTAACTAGTCCGTATAAACGAATGGCCCCACTTTAAATATTCCAAGCATACAAAAAGAACAGACCTTGCGCTCTTCTCGAAGGCTTCTTTTCTTTAGCGATTTTCCGGAGATCATCTTTATCTTTGTTTATAATGACCGACATAGAGACGTCGGAGGCTCTTAAGCCAGCAACAGTGACAACTGTTAAAAAGAACGATTCTACTATGCCTACTGATCATATTACCCCAGAGGCTGGTACCAACAATGATGGTTCGACTCTATCACCAAAAGAACCCTCGGCCACACCGCTCCCAATAGGAGACAGCTCTTCGTCAGAAACGACAAACGAAGTTGGTCCATCAGCATCAGCAAAAGATGGTTCTACAATACAACCAACAGATGGCGCCGCTGCGCCAACGCCAACAGGACCACCACCACCACCACAACGCACTAAAGTCGAGACAACAGTCATCATGCTCGCTCTCTGTTCAGCCCTCTTCCTCGTGGCTCTAGACGCCACAATCATCACCACTGCTCTTCCAACAATCGCCGCGGATTTCAACTCTACCCTTGGTTACACATGGGTTGGATCAGCATTCATGCTAGCCAACGCAGCCGTCGTCCCTATCTGGGGCAAGTTCTCGGATATCTGGGGCCGGAAACCCGTGTTACTCGTTGCCACATGCATTTTCTTCCTCGGCAGTTTGCTATGTGGTGTATCACGTAGCATGGGAATGTTGATTGGAGCTCGCGCAATTCAAGGCGCTGGTGGTGGTGGTATTGTCTCTCTGGTCAATATCTCTATCAGCGACTTGTTCTCACTGCGGGATAGAGGGTTTTACTTTGGCATGATAGGATTGGTATGGGCTGTTGCCTCGGCCGCTGGACCCCTATTGGGCGGTGTGTTCACTACAGAAATTGGATGGAGATGGTGCTTTTATATCAACTTGCCGATTTGCGGGTGTGCTATTGCGGTACTCTCATTCTTCCTCAAGTTGCACAACCCGCGTACTCCCATGTGGGAAGGCCTCAAAGCGGTAGATTGGCTCGGCAGTATGACAGTTGTTGGTGGAACAACAATGATTTTGCTTGCCCTCGAGTTTGGTGGTATCACACACCCTTGGGGCTCGGCTATTGTCCTCTGCTTGCTAATTTTCGGGGTTTGCCTGGTGTGTGTTTTTGCTTTGATTGAGTGGAAGATCGCGACATTTCCCGTTATTCCCCTCCGCATTTTCAACAACCGTGGCAATGCGGCTGCCATTGGTATTTCATTTTTCCAATCATTTGTGTTCCAGTCTGGTGCCTACTGGTTGCCTTTGTACTTTCAAGGGTGTAAGGGCCGGACGTCGCTTCAGTCCGGATACTACCTTTTACCTTTTATTGTCTTCCTCGCTTTATTCTCGACTGCCGGTGGTATCGCAGTCCGCAAAACCGGTCAGTACAAGCGGATCATTATCGGCGGCATGGTTATCATGACCCTTGGATTCGGATTATTTATCGACCTCGATGAGAATACGCCCTTATATAAGCTGATCATTTACCAGCTTATCGCCGGCTGTGGTGTCGGTCCCAACTTCCAGGCACCGCTTATTGCGCTACAGACTAATGTGCAACCGCGGGACATTGCATCGGGTACCGCCACATTCGCCTTCTTCCGGCAAATCGCAGCCGCCATCTCGGTCGTTGTTGGTGGTACTGTATTTAACAACGAAATGAGCAAGAATTACCACTCACTTGATGCTGTCCTCGGAAGCGACCTTGCGGCCAAGTTCTCGGGCCACAATGCAGTAACCAGTGTGACCACGGTCCGGAAGCTGCCGGCGGCCCAACGTAAACTCGTTGAGGCGGTCTATGCCAAGGCAATTTCAAAAATGTACATCATGTTTGTGGTCTTTTCGGCAGTGGGCCTCATGATAGCATTCGCTATCAAGACGACTAAGCTTAGTACAGAGCACGTGGAGCATCAGACTGGCTTACAGAACATGGTCAGTGATAAGCAGCGCGAGAAGCAAGCTAGACGAGCTGCAGCAAACACTAGTAGTGATGAGGAGGCAGGAAACCATAGTGAGAAGGAGAAGTCGGAAGAACAATGACATGTACATACATAGACTTTTTACAGCATCAGACATCAGGTCTGTTATATAATGAATCTTATTTTAATCAACTTGAAATGGCCCTAACCCTTGTGAAATTGTTTGTTGAAGCTTGGCAGCCGGGGTTTCTAGTGCAGGACACCCTGGGCAGCGGGGTATCCATCCTGAAGCTAAGCTATGCTTAGATGCAACACGGAGCTTGCTTTCACCGGCATGAAACGCAGCCGACCGACTGTCTGGCAAGGAAATCAAACGGACGAATAGCCGATCAAATACACACATTCCGCGCCTATCAACGAGCCTGCCCCGCCATGATTACACCCTTTTGACCACCAATCAAAACCCTTATTCCCAGGTGCCCCGCCTTCGTTATGGGAATTGCCCCTAGGCCCTGGGCGCTTGGGACTCGCTCGCTCCAGCGCTTCGACCCCGCGCCCCAGCCAACGTCACAGCACCAAGCGGGTCTGTACTGATGGACCAAACCCGCCCTGTTTCAGTGGCCCAAGCAAGCACGAAGAGTATCCAGGACTACGCTGAGTACAAAAGGCTAGGTATAGTCGTGACTTGGGAATCCAACATTCAGCCTTGTTAAGAATATTCGTTTTCTCTTAGATTCATCACATATCGCAAAAATGGTCCTCCGTCCTAACGCCCCCGCCGCTCTCGCCCGCACCCCCGGTCTTCCTCCCCAGGCTACCGTCGACATCACCGACAACAACACCCGGGTAACCGCCACCCTTCCTACCGGCGAATCCGTCACCATTAACCGGTTCGGCGCCACTGTTACCAGCTGGCTGGATAACACTGGCCGTGAGCAGTTATGGCTTTCTACCGGGGCGAAGCTCGATGGCTCCAAGGCTATTCGTGGTGGTATCCCGTTGGTTTTCCCCGTTTTCGGCCGTCCTGAACATGAGGAGACAAAGGCGTTGCCGCAGCATGGGTTTGCGCGGACGGAGACTTGGGAGTATCTAGGCAAGAGCTCTAGTGAGATGGGCGCGTCTAGTGTTAAGCTGGATTTTGGTCTGTCGTCGGGGAATATCAGTGAGGCGGCGAAGAAGGCTTGGCCTTTCACCTTTGGGTTGTTGTATAGTGTTGTCTTGAGCAGAGATTCGCTTAAGACTTCGTTGGTGGTTACCAATGAGGGTACTGAGCCCTTTGACTGCCAGGTTCTTCTTCACACTTACCTTAAGATCGATGTAAGTATAGATCTTGATTCACTACCAAGCGCATAGCAGGAAACTAACAGTTACTTCCTCTATAGTCCATCGACAACGTCTCCATCACCGGCCTCGAATCCTCTCCCTTTGTCGACAAAATCGACGCCCCCGCCCAAAAGACCCAAGACGGCGCCATCACCTTCTCCAAGGAACTCGACCGCGTATACAGCCCCGAGACTCCTGCCAACAAGCCCATCCACATCCAAGAGAACGGCGAGACCATCTTCCGCATTACCCGCGATAATCTCAACGACGTGGTTGTCTGGAACCCGTGGGTTGACAAGTCGGCTGGTATGGCTGACTTTGAGCCTAAGGATGGTTGGAAGAACATGGTCTGCGTTGAGGCTGGTAGTGTTAAAGAGTTTACCCGGTTGGAGACGGGTGATGTGTTGGAGGGTGGCCAGACTATCTGGATTGATTAGAGGTTGAACTACATGACGCCACAGTTATAGGTGTTTTAAATAGTGTAATAATTCATGCATGTAAACTACAAAACCTCCATTTTATCTTTATCTCCAGACCGCTTCTTGCGGTAATGCTCGGCTACTAGGAAGGCCAGTTCTAAAGCTTGGCGTTCATTCAAGCGTGGGTCACAGTAGGTAGTGTAATTGACGGCCAAGTCATCTTCATCGAGTCTCTCGCCACCACCAAGACACTCGGTAACAGCATCAGCAGTCAACTCTAAGTGGATACCTCCAAGGTAAGTTCCGGCCTCCCCATGCACCGCCAAAGTCTCCGTAACCTCCTTTACAATATCTGAGAACCGTCTTGTCTTTACTCCCGTGTCCGTGCTCACTGTGTTGCCGTGCATAGGGTCACACTGCCAAACGACTACATTATCCTTGTATTCCGACTGCTGTACCACGGCGATATGCGCAGGGAGTAACTCGCGCACACGGGCCGCGCCGTAGCGGGTGATTAGGGTGACTTTTCCAGGCTCACAGGTGGGGTTTAATAGACGGAGGAGGGTAAGGATATCCTCTGGTGGGGTAGTTGGGCCGATTTTCACACCAATGGGGTTCTCGATGCCCCGGAGAAAAGCGACGTGAGCATGGTCAGGTTGGCGGGTCCGGTCACCGATCCAAAGGAAGTGAGCGGATGTATCGAAGAATTTAGTGCCGATTTTACGGGTAAGTGGTTCTTCATAGTTGAGAAGAAGAGCTTCGTGGGATGTGTACAGATCTACTGTATCCAGCTTGTCGAAACGGGTTGCGCCAAGAGTGGCGAGGAATGAGAGCATGTCTGTGATGTGGTTTGCGGCCTCGGTGTAACGAGCGCGGAGGGTGGCATCTTTGACGTGGCCTAGGTTCCAGTCTAGAGGATGGTGAAGATCGGCGAGACCGGAGGCGATTGAGGAGCGGATGTAGTTTAAGGTGGCGGCGGAATGGTGGTAGGCTCTGTGAATTGTTAGTTTGATTCAACGACTTGCGCATAAGATACTTACGAAACAAGTCTTCCGGCGTCAATCTCCCTCTCATCAATACCAAAGCCATTCAAAATGTCCCCTCTAAAACTGCCCACCTCCTTACCATCAACAATCTCCGTCTCCTTACTTCTCGGCTTCGCATACTGTCCCGCCATTCTCCCCACTCTCACCACCGGCTTATCCATACCCCAAACCAGCACCAAACTCATTTGTAAAAGTAACTTAATCTTCCCCTCAATTGCCTCGGCGTTACAGTACGAGAATAGTTCGGCACAGTCACCACCTTGGAGAAGGAAGGATTTCCCGGCTGCCACCGAGGCAAGGTGGCTTCTGAGAGCGGAGATCTCATGCGGATGGACAAGAGGCGGGAGAGAAGATAGTTGCGCTTCGGCTTTGGCGACGGCGGACGGATTGGGGAAGGGGGGACATTGTTTGATGGGTTTGTTGCGCCAGGTAGACGGCGTCCAGCTTTCGGGGGGCGTATCGGATGACATGATGTTGTATTTTGTATAACAGACAGAAGAGAGATGCGATGAATGCGGTTATACGACGTGAGAACTTCAACTACTTATGCGAAAAAGACCTCCAGATTTGGAAGGTTAAATCCCATTCTATACAACTGCCCAAGCGCTATGTCTCACATACCGCATTTAGTGACTCAATCCACGCCCTGTGGTCATTTCTTTCATGACATGACAAGCAACGATTAATGATTCACACCACAAACAGTCATCACTACGTCAATATATACTCAAAACTACGTCAACGACCAGTCATAATGTCGCGCACTATCCCTATAGTCACTTGGCCTCCAAAGCCCCCACTATCTCCTCACGAATCAGCAATCACCCTTCTTGTAAGTCGATCAGATCGCAATTGAACCCCCCACTTTCTATAACCCCAACCCTAACAATGAACAGATCAACCAATTGGAGATATCACGGGCTGATGCCGAAATGTTAATGTCGCGTCACAATGGGGACGTTTCGCAGGCGTTGAGGGAGTTTATTTTTGGTGAAAGAAAAAATCCAATTTAACACAAACTGGATCCCACAAATGCGGGTAAACCGGGGCGGGGAACTTCCCTGGTGGGTGTCCATGAGGCGGCCTGTTATGAGGCGGTCCATCGTGAGGCGGTCCATCGTGAGGAGGTCTGCCATGGCCCGGCTGGTCTCCGGTGGGAAGAAGCATAGGCCACATGGGGATATAACAAAGTTGCCCATCATCACACTTAGGACATTTCTGCCACTCACCTTCCCAGCCTAACCACGCCTTTAATTCGAGGATTTTGCGTTCAGCGGAAAGTTGCGTGACAGTGTCGTTTTCAATGTCGACTTGCAGGTCAACGAGAACACGACAAATGACGTCCATGGTGCCACGAATGACTTTGTTGGCTTTTTCGGGACCAGGTCGGGTACTTACGCATCTATCAATTATCTTTTCAATTCTGGCTTCCATCTCAGCGGCTGTTTCGCTCCCGCGAGGATATTCCCAAAATGCCACTAGCCATAGGTGATTTAACCCTCTAACATCGGCTTTCCATGTGTCTCCGTGTAATGCACCCTCTACAGCTGAGAGGTGTCTTGCTGTTCTTTCGGCCAAGCGCCTGGCAACACCGACCCAGTCTGTTCCTTCATCTTTCATTTCGATGACCTCTTTGCGTACCCTTTTGAACTCGTTTGTATCTGGCAAATGACGTCGTCGTCGTCTACCCAAACTCTTCAAGCCTGTCTTCCAGTCATCGGCCCCCAGCCATGTGCCGTCCTTGCTAAGGTTCAAAAGCTTCTTGTCTTCAATGAAACTCTCGCCGTAGAAACTGGCTGGTGACCCGATAACCCGCATGCGATCTTCTCCTTTATAGTGTCTAGCCGCAGACTCAAACCATCCCCACGACTGGCTGGTTAAAAACGGCTCACCGTCGGGGTCTCTCCAATTTGGGGGCGGCAGGTACGGCGTCGGTATACCCGTTTCAGTAGCGGTTCTAGTCATGGTATATGTCTTCCCGTCTGAAGTCGTCGTGGTATCTTCCAAGGGCACAACCATATCGATTTCGTCAATGAGTTCTAATCCCTTATCGAAGTTGCACCAAATAGCTTCGAATCCGGCATTCATCCGGACGAACCCATCAACCTCGATTCCCAGCTCTTCCACAAGCGCACACAGACCCTTAGCCCTCTCGAATTCCATGCCGAGCGGGTCCCACCACTCCCCACTGTTCGCCGGACCCGAGGCATTGCCCCAGATGAAGCCCATTTGACTGTCCATACGTCCACGCCCAAACAGGGTGGCACTTTCCCCGTCAAAGTATAGCATTCTTGACTTTCTGGTCGTCGCATACTTTAGAAGCCAGGAATGTCTGGTGCCGCCCATGATAGCGTACGCCATTTCGCTATCCCATGTCAGATTATCGTCTGTTTATATGCATTCACTACTTACACGTCGAAAGCAAGCCACTCCGGATTCGGGGGTCGGCCTGGACCTTGTCGGCCATGATAGAATATCTCGCCGGCTTGGACCTCAACAAGTGCGATTGTATGTCCATTGGGGAAGAGCGTGTTACTCCATTGCTGCGTGAGGGTATAAAGCGAAGCAAAAAGATGTGGCGTCGGCGACGAAAAATTAAGAGACCATGGACTAAGTGCCTCGGATACCAGTGGAATTTGGTCCGAGCCCAGAACTCCTGTGATCAATGGTAGTAAAAATTGCTTCCTCATTGTGTGTTTAGGGATCGTGTGAAGATGTCTAGCGGGAACTCAGCTGCGAAATCGCGTATCTAAGAGGTAGGACAAGTATGATGTAGTATCAGATACCCTGGTCTTTGTTTACCAATTGGGACAAATCTGACCAATCAGAGGCGACCGCATGCGGCAGTGATAGATTTCGGGAGTACTTTCTGATAAGGACTTTGGTCAACGTCAGTATAAGGGAATAAAACCATGTGACTTTGCGAGATTCAATTTGGCCGGGTCTGAGAAGAAATTGAGATCAAGTTCACCGATGTGATCGGCGGCCGATAAAGATATTTTCCGGCCCGCTCCGGGGGATGACGCGGCCTTCTGTTTGGTTAGAGATATCCATGTCCTGAATCGATAGCTCTGCAAAGGCGTCACTTAATCTCCATACACATGGGACTACTCTTTACTGTGCCTCACGACACAATAAAATGACAATAGGCAATGAAAATCTTGTTAAAGGACACTAGTTTTTGAGCATGGTCTACAGCACGTTTCAACCTGTGTAACATGCAGTGGACAGGTATAGCCGTCATCTTAGGTTGTGATGAAGGAATTGAAGTATAGGGTTAGACTAGGACCTTTGGGTCTAGTTCTCACTGCCTGCAAGCCCACTGTTGTGTCCGAGAGCAAGGCACCATATATAGAGGACGGTAACAACACCCTTACTTGTGAAGACTCACAGTAGAAACAGCAACAAAAAACATATTTGTAGTTTAGTGGTATGTTGATGTATCCCCGCGTGAAGTGTCCGTCTGACTTGCTTATTCTGCAAGATGCTGCGATGATTGGTGGAATTTGAATTGATTATGCAAGACGTTGTAGATGAGCCAATTATCGTGGTTTCGCCTTTTTCCTACAAAGTACACGTATACGGTGAACCATGGAGCGGTAATTTGGGGTACTCATGACGCTTGGGTAATTGGAATCCGTTACATCTATGTATGTACATCCCCAATACCCCATTTAGTCGATCATAGATTGAAAGTCCAAGTTAGATGTTTCGAGTGAGAACATGGTATGTGGATCAATATTCTACGCGTACCGCCCTCTACTTTATTGACCCCGAAGAGGTATGTTCACCGGGCCAAATGGTACAAGCACATAATCCCAGCAGACCTGTGGTACTAACCAAAATAGCCAACTGATGCAATTGTTCACAACAAGATCGAAGGCGATGGACGAGACTCCCGTGCAGAATATAAGCGTCGGGTCGTTGACAAGATGGCTACCAATCAAAATTGGGGTGGATGATGCGCTCAAATGGTCGTCGACATGATGATTGTTATCAACTGCGAGGACTGCTGGAAAGATCTACCAAACAGCGGCTATGGCAGATCTTCCCATGTTTACACTATGCACAACCCTAGGTTGTGGCCGTTGGACGATGATGACATGCATCGGTTACAGAATACACCAATGATATTCGACCAGAGCGGAGTGGATACGTGGGCAAGTACCTTCGACAATGCGGACGGGGCCGGACTCAGAAACCTCAGGTTTTCACCTGGTTGTTCTATCTGTTTTAAGTTGGCACGGTGCATGTTAACTGTCATGAAGCCCGACAGAAAGGTGAGACTTAGGCACATTGAGATTAGGGTCACAGAAGAAAGCGATTTGTCGGGCGCGAATGACCCAGATGTTATTTCACTGTGGGTTCTGTTTCGATGGAAGGAGATAAAATTAGGAGGTGAAGTGGTGAATGACTCTGGTTAGGGAATATTGCATCTATTAGGCAGATAGTTCACAAATGAACCGACATTGCTACATTGCGAACTCAATTGATGTAATCCTGTTATTCTGAAACACCTTGTACAGCGTCAGTTGAAATATACCCGGACGAGAATCTCCAGCTAGCAGTCGGTAAGAAAACCTTTGGTCGGTCTTCAATAGGAGACTAACATATGCATTTAGAATATCCTCAATCCTTTCGGCTGATTGACGTCAACCAGAAATGTGTGGTAGATATTGGAAACAACCATGTGCGATACTCTGCCATTAGTTACAGATGGGATAATGACGACAAGAGCATGCTCACCGAGGAGACTAGGCTCTTTTTTGCCGTTCCTGAGTCATTGTCCACAGAGACCATGTCCAAAATGCTCCGTGACTGTATGACCATGGCCCAGCATCTCGAAATTCCATACATCTGGATCGATCGCTATTTCATAATGCAGGGCGACAAAAAGGAAAAGGCGGAACACATTCATGCAATGGGGGATATCTACGCCAACTCTTACTTGACCATGATTTGGGCTCTCAACAAGGACATACACTCTGGACTCCCTGATTACACCGGCGACATCGATAGAAACTTGTTTAATCCGAGTGATCAATGTTGGGGAGCCGCAGAGGGAGTTCCATACTACATTCGTGGATCACTGCGGGGGAAGTAGTATGGCTCGGTAGTTCCCGCAACTATCGGCCCCTTTGTATGGTGTTACACGTCCTCACTCCTCTACGTAAACGAATTTCCTTTTTACGACAAAGTGGCTTTCCGACGAGAAAGTTGAGTGATATTACTGATCGACAACTTGTTATTCGAGCTCGGACTAGTCTTATCTACTCACCCAATCACGGATACGCAGTCACTGATTCTCGGGAATATCCTGTCACCTTTAATTGTTTAGTAGTTCCTATAAATGTTTCGTGGAGCTGATTTGTAACTTCACTCATTCTCGAACCGTTTAAGCCCGGGTTCTCAGTCACGAGGGAAGCCTTCGACTACTGATCATTAACGTGCGTCTAGTCTCTGACACAACTGGCCGTGACCTATCCGTCCATAACTACCTCCCCGGACCTTCCCGTGATAGTGTCGCTCTATCCTCTCCTCTAAATCTGTTTGCGCGCATCTAACTCTTTTTCTGATCTTGTCCTCGTTGCCTGAGAAACTTTTTACTATGGAAATGCCAATTGAAAATGTCAAGGGTACTATCTTAAGAGATTGAAGGCCGCAGGTAATCCCGAACGTCATCGCCCTATAAAAGTTCCGGACACACCAACAGTGGATTAGGGTTACAATACAACACCTGTAAATTAACCCCATGCATTGAACACTGTTCTTTTGTTGCTTCCAGATGCAAAACCATCTTTTGGTTTCTGTAGACGCCGGGATTGAAAAATCACCTGTATTCTTGTGAACCTCGGCCGTACTGAACAAACATAACTCATGATTTCCAGAGAATTTCCACCCAGCGGGGCTGTTTCGGTGCCTCGTCCGCCTTTATTAACATCTTTGGTCCGCATTCTCTCGCGTCGACGCGTTGCCTCCCATGACGTCCTTTTCTCATCGGCTAAAAACCGCCCGATTGGTTCTTTACAACAAGCGCAGAGACAGATTTCTTCCACCGCCAAAGCATGCGTGGAGGTGCTCACACGTCTACTTGCCCATGAGGATATCCAGAATCATCTGGGATGGCACCGCACCGATTTGTTGAGCACCCA
Source organism: Huntiella omanensis (assembly GCA_000833645.1). Taxonomy (NCBI): domain Eukaryota; kingdom Fungi; phylum Ascomycota; class Sordariomycetes; order Microascales; family Ceratocystidaceae; genus Huntiella; species Huntiella omanensis. The sequence goes on from JSUI01006448.1 coordinate 40,596, forward strand.
AGTGCGAAACTTCAATGCCAGTTTAGATACTGTAGTCGTGTTGACAACATCGGGAGATGATTTCGTGGAGAAAGAGACTAGACTGGCTCTGATTTCAATTACACTTCTGTTGGCCGCCACCATCGTCCATGTTGCTTGCCTACTCGATAAAGGGTGGTTCAACGCTAAGCCACACGTTTTCATGGCCGACTATATGCAGACTGTGGATTGCGCGTTGTATATATCACAGATTGAAATACCATGGGCCGAAGTCAACCTTGTTGGGGTTCCTTCTAAACCTATCAAGCTTACACAGGACCAACGGACTTGGTGCGAGCGAATAATCGAGCGTGGACGGTTCGACGAAATCAATAGGATTTTTTCAATCATCAGCGACCATTCGACCTGGAAGAAATTGTCTTGGTCTAGTCGACAGCAAGATGCTCTCTTGATGGAAGTGAAGGCTATTAGTGTCTTTTTCGAACAAATACAAACCATATGCACCAGAAGAAAGTGGAATGCACTCATGTACCCGATACCCGCTGGACTACTGGAGAAGAAGGCCAACATCAAAGATCTCACATCTCGTGCTGACTATCACCTAAGTTGGATCAAGCCCGAAGTACCAAAAGAGGTTGCTAAATGGATGGGTAACCCTCTACTTGAGTACTCAATCGGCATAGATGCACCCATCATTCGAGTCGACTTGGGGCAAACTGGGTCATGGTTCATAGAATCGAAGGAGTATCAGTCATGGTATACATCCGAGGCAGGGAGTCCGCAAAGGTTTCTCTGGTGTCTCGGGGGAAGTAAGTAATGTGTCCTTTCGATCCATGGTTACCATTGAACTAACGATTTTTTAGTCGGCATGGGAAAGACTATGTTGTCGTAAGTCATCCATGACATGTCCCACTTTACGGGCTGACGTTTTAACTGTATAACTATTTTATAGGCATTCGGTGGTGGCGACACAAATGCAGCGACTGGGGGAACCGGCTTTCCGACCGCTGCCTATCTTCGTCGAACTTCATTTTCATCATGATGAGGGAGTAGATGCAAAGGACCTACTGCAATGCATCCTCCAACAAGTTGTAAGGCAGATGGAGGTTTCGACCAAACTCTTCATATTGATATATGAAAGTTTGAGAGAGGGCGTAGTAGTCGCATGCGACGTTGAACTTCTTCATAATCTTCTAGTGGAAGTAACTGAATATTACCCGACATATTTCTTCCTCGATGGCCTCGACGAGTGTCAGCCTAGCACATTGCACCAGGTAATCGATCGGTTGGTCTCCTTAGGTCCACACCACCATATTTTATGCTTTTCACGGCCGTCATTGACTACAAGGCAACAAGCTTATCCACATTTTACCTTTTGGCCAATACAAGCTCACGAATCGGATATTAAGCTGCACTTGGACTTCATCATGGAAATTGTGGGCGTTTCTCCCGATAGGCAATTATCAACATTGGAGAAGGCCCAGGTGGTTGAAACGGCCATTTCTAATTCGGAAGGATGGTAAGTGATGATCAGGTTGCTATTGTATCCCCAAACTAACCACGCCCGTGGGCTAGCTTCCAGCTACTTGCGAGCCAAATTGAGGCTGCCTTGTCTGTACTCAGGCCTCAAAAGCTCACGTCCGCTATCCAGCAGATACCGGAAGACGCCTACGATCGCTATGACTATACAATGAGGCGAATTAATCAAACCTCGGAACGTCGGGATGTTCTGTATAATATCATCGCGTGGGTGATGGTCCTAGAGGACTTATCTGTCACAAAGGACCTACCGCGCCTGCTTCCGGCGGAAGACCTCGCCACTTCATTTGCTCAGGATCTAGTCGATGAATGCTTGGGTATTTTAAGCCTGCGCGGTGACAAGATTATCTTCAGCCACTATCTGTCAAAGGCCTTTATCTCACATCGGTTTTCGAAGCTCTTCCCAGACTTCATTCCTACTACCAAGTCCTGGCTTTCTTCCTTCAATGATGATCCTTCAATGAAGGATCTATCAACTCGTTTTGATAGATTCACAGCGAATCAAGATGGCCCCACCTCTGACGTGGCTAGTTACCTGCGAACACACAGGTTGGCCATTGAAAGCTAGCCCCTTTTGACGTTTGTGCTGGGGTTGACCCGGAACGGAGTTAAAAATGAGTTCTGTGTACCTCAATCATCAGAATCGTTGGAGATGTACGTGTCGTGTCTCATATAGCTCATACTAGACCTACTCACCTATTGGTGACACCGTTGCAAATGTTATTGAGTCTCATCTTACGCCTGCCCTTCCTTGATTCTTGGTCTCTGTCCATTCCATGGTAAACAATGTGTCCTTAGATAAACAAGGACACTGTCATGGCATCTGTAGCTTCAGTTCTTGTCTAGTGAACCTACCACGTTACCTATCCCCTTGCTCGTCGGGAATCCTGACGCGACACCTTTCCAGGTTTACCACAGATTTCCAATCCGTGGTTTTCTGCAAGGCGAAGACGGATTAAGATGTGACGTACCAGAGCTAGATGCTCAAAGAAGTCGTCTTGGTAACCATGTGCGGGGACCGAAACAAGGGCTCTGTTAAAGTTGGTCTTTCTCCTGGGAAGGTCAAAGCATGGAGAAGAGATTAATGTGTCTGTCCATTTGATGTATACGGTTGAATACGTGACTAGAGTGGGACCCGTCACCAATCAAGATATCCACTGCCGCGCAGCGTCAAGACCAAGCAGAAAGCAATTCAGTCGATGTGTCAACAGGATCCATCTTGGGCAGAAGATTATGGTAGTCTCGTTTCACTCCCCAAGATTCGAGTACGAAGGTCTGCCTCTGTTAAAAGACTACCATTAGTACCAGCTCGACATGCCATTTTTCACTGTATTTCACCTCGTTTTCGGAGTAACGCTGTTGCAATTCGGTAGCATAGTTTTGTTGAATGCATATTTCCCGATTCAGTAACTTAGACTAGATCGCTGGGTAAACCCTGCTACTTACCGTCTGTTCTTCCACACGCCCCGCTCTTAACCGTGACACTAGGTGTTAACTGTGTGTGACAATATGTGAAACCTAGCAGCTACAGTTCCTTCCCCACTTAATAGGGTATATGTACGAGGGTACATGGTGGTTAACAAAACCTTCAGTCTTCTACCATCGGTCTATCCACCATACTCGTCATCATAAAAGCTAGCTTTGTCCCATACTCTACTTTTACATATCATCTATGTCACCCGGATCACCATTGCCTCTCTACTATATGCGGTGATCCATGACTCCTTCCATGGTACCTCGCAGGTCATGAGCCAGGATAGCTGCTTCTGCCGCAGTTCCGTATCGTTCCTCGCCATCTTCTGAGAACGATAACCTCCAACAATCTCAAAACAACATTTGATGGTTTCGGTAATATTCATGGGCTGTACTGAGCATGTATCCGCCACATCGCTATAACAGCAGCAGCTTGACTAGCCTACATCTGCTGCCCGTCTGCTCCCCACTTATACTTTTGTTTACATGGACTATTACACCTGATTCTATTCCCGTTCTTTAGATCAGGACCTTTCGTGTCATTGAAGATACACTATCTGGTCTTTCTCGGGGCTAGCTGAATAACAAGGCCGACATCGGTATTTTGGAACCACCGGGACTTGGAATGAACCATGTAATGCTGTCCCGCAACCTTACCAAAGTTTGCCCAATGACAATCCAACCGATGACTAGGCTAAAAGCTCAGCACCTTAGAAATCTCTTGCCTAAGAATAAAGGTGCCGTCAAATCCAAGTGGCCTCGGATGTCCGACTACTCGCGAGACCAATTGAAATCACCAGAATTGACTGCGATCGAGGGATCAATTCACTCACATCGAGCAGGAGTGGCTATAACGCCTCTCGATGATTTGAAGCCCACGAGTAGGGTAAAACGAAAGCGGGCTGAATGTCTACGGTCATCGGAACCTCAAGGTAAACGCAGGGCAACGCTGGGAAACACACAGGTGCGCATGGCCAAAAAAAGAAAGTTTCAACCCAAATCAACCCGCTGGAAGAAGAGGAAGTCTGTTCCCCGTTCGTTTTTGGGGAATAACGTGTACGAAGACTATGCGTCATCGTTGCGAACTAGCATTCTTCATTGAAACTTGTTTTGGTTGTAAGGGGTTTGAGGACAGTGATTCCGCTACAATAGATACATTTCGGAGTTTTTCTACAAAAGGTGTCCAGTCAACTGAACATTGTCGAATGGTCACCAAGGATATCATGTCGTAGTGCCGAGGGCAAGAAACATTGGTTGAATATGTTTCATCATTGTGTATCTGCAGCACTAGACGTCTCCCAAGTGATTACATCTACCTGAGAATGAATGCAATGCTGTGTGAGCCCATAGTGATGCTGGCGAACGGCTGTAGTATCAGTATCTATAGTTAATGACGTATTGGCACTTGTAACAATGTAAGAAGTGGTGTTATGTTGTATTTTCGTCGTTCACCAGCCGAAGTGTCTACTACGAGGTAGAACGGCCAGCATGTCGATATGACGTGACTTGACCAAAGCACACCGTATGTCGCTTTGATCAATTGCAAATAGCTCTAGTTGTAAGATTTGGAAATTAGGTGACTTCTATTCTGATTGTTATCACGAGTCGTACTACCTGATTACCTCTACTAAGTCTTAGCAAAGTAATACAAGCACTAAACGTCTGGGATAACCCTTGTCCTCTCAATAACTTCATCAGTGAAACATTGATGTTTGGATATCTCAACACTTTCAGTATAAGTCGTGTCCCCAGAACTAGAAAGAAGCCCGCTTTTCTCTTCTCGGGTACTACACTGCGCTCTGACTTTGTTCCTTTACCGCGGATCCCAATGTGGTGTATTGCAGGAACATATTGTTTGAAATCGTATTTTAAGCTGTTACCCTGTGAGGGGAGCTTCCTGACTACGTAAAAGGCTGTCGGCCAGTCTGTCCTGGCTAACGTATAACCTGCATGAATGCTGCATTCGACGCTGTAATGACTGTACAGCCATTCCCAATTCAAATGTAAGGTTATTCGCCTCCCGAATGACTCTCTCACTTTGTATTTCATCCATTGCCTTGTCCTGGTGACCAACACCCCAATCCGTCGTCGCTTTATGCTACTTAACGTTGGCCTTGCCATTGAATGAACCTCAAACATACCTGCAAAAATCCATCCTTACAAGAACATTCTTCAAGAAACACTCCCCAGGAACACACGTGTAAACTGCCAAAAGGCTGATGTTAACTACTGGTTGTAGCTATATATTGAAAGTTGACTACGAACAACACTCCTGTTCATCCAACTTTCTCCGATTCTGGCCTGTCGTTAAGCGCTTCACGTGATTTTGTATTTCTGACACCCTAACCCTACGGTCGACTACACGATCGTGCGGAGAGCTGATACTCAAAATTGAACAACAGAGTAGGAATCTACTTGGGGTTGAGTTGATGTCCACGGGGTAGAGATTTAATGTTTCAAAGCTCATGCAGATACTAGGTAATGGTAATCAGAAAGATCCGTGATGATAAAAAGGGACGTACAGGAGCTAGACGTCTTGGTGTATCGAGTCAACTGCTAAATTGATGCCGTTTAGGGACCTGCGATACCTCATCCGGTACCTTTTGTATTCTGATAACAATGAGAAACATTCCTAAAATGTGGTGACAATCGGCACATTCAATGAAAATCTTGGGGACTGAAACAACATAGCATGTGCTCGTCATTGGCTTGATATTCTCTCCATTGCTCAAGCTCAACCCCGCCAACGTCATTGACACATAGGCTTTGGGGGAATGTGATGGATTATCAATCAATGAATAGCCACCATTGGTCGTGACCGTTGAATAGACAACCTCTTCGATGACGCTCATTGAAAAATGGTATAGTCTTCACCTGTATGTACTCCTTATGGCATGTTCAACCAAACATCCTTTCAGAAATGCCTCATTCCGGTCAAAGAATCCTGTCTATACCCACCCACATAGATTTAAACCAGTAAACGAACAATCTCCATCAGTCCATTCTGAGCCCTGGAAATCTTTAGTAACCTTATTCATCCGTGCCCATATTCCACAGGTAGATCTGCAGCACACAGACCTCTCAGGCCTATAGGTTTATACGCATAGACACTGAATACGAGCCACTCACAAAAGAACTCAGTGGGGAAGGAAGGTCACGACAGAAATAGATAGACCCGCGCAGGAAGGACTCTTTTAGTTTGTACGAATCTGTGGTATAAGTTCACATGTGGCGATATCTAGATTGTGGAGTTTTAGTCATCGACCTTCCTATTTAGTACTTGAAAAAATAAAGTCACTGCGGTTGCATTGCATACACGAACAGAATCAAGAGTATGCACATACATACGTGAACATAGAGTAGTGTAATGATATATAAAGCAGCACTGGCACTTCAAAATGACATCTATTGTGATTCTGAAAGACCAACGCCAAGATGAAGCATTTCATGATTCCGGCTTTATTCCTCACCGGGGCTACAGCAGCCAGTGCCCCGGTCAGTTCGTCATCAGGAAACACCACTTCCGATATTCTCCCCGGAGCGTACATCGTTGAACTAGAACCAGACTATGTAAGCAGCCCACTCATCTATCTATTCCGTGGTCTAACCATCTTAGGATATCCCCACTTTCTACACAACGTTAAACGATACTTCAGTCTCTGCCATCCCTCGCCAAAACATCACCAGCACTCTCTTCAAAGGCGCCTCCTTCCAGATCCAAAACAGTACCAACGTCACCGAGACTGCCGCGGTCATCGCCGCAAGCCCTATGGTCAAGAAACTATGGCCTGTTCGTATCATTCCTATTCCAGATACCACAACGCACTGGACGGCTGATAACCTTCGTATCCCGACATCCGTGAGACGTCGAGATCAAGGGAATGATACCTTCCCTCCTCATGTTATGACCCAAGTTGATCGGTTGAAAGCCGAGGGGTACACCGGCGCCGGCATAAAGGTTGCTATCATCGACACCGGAATAGACTACACCCACCCCGCACTGGGAAGTTGTTTCGGCCCGTCTTGTCTGGTGACAAATGGTTATGACTTTGTCGGTGATGCCTACGACGGGACAACCACCGCCATTCCTGATTCCGACCCCATAGATTGCAACGGACACGGCACACACGTAGCTGGTATCATCGCAGCCCAATCGAACCCCTATGGCTTCGTTGGAACTGCCCCCGGCGTCTCTCTTAGTGCCTATAAAGTATTCGGTTGTACCGGCGGAGCTGCCGACGACGTATTAATCGCCGCCTTCAACAAAGCCTACGAAGACGGCGCCGACATCATCACCTCGTCAGTCGGTGGAAAAGGTGGATGGTCTGAAGATGCCTGGTCCGTCGCTGTTTCTCGTATCGTTGATGCCGGTGTTCCGTGTACTCTTGCCGGAGGAAACTCTGGCTCAGCGGGGCTCTTCTATACCGCTGCGGCGGCTAACGGGAAGGGAGTCACGTCAGTGGGCTCTTTCCAGGCTACTGATGTGCCCATTTTGATGCAAAAGGGCGAGTTTAGCATTTCTAATGACTCTGAAACTTATGACTTTGGCCTGGTTTATGGAATGCCGGCGTTACGCAATGGGAGTAAGGAGCTGCTTGACCCCACCTTGATTAACCCCGACTGGGATGGCTGTAACGGTTTGAACAACGGATCTATCCCCAGATTCCAAAATTACATACTCTTGTTAGAAGATAAAAGTTCCTCTGGCTGCGGGCCATACCAACAGACGCAAACATTTGGTGCCGCTGGTGGCGCAGACTTTATTTTCTACAGTGGAACTCCAGGGAAGGCCGAGCAGATATTTGTTCAGACTGGCTTAGGCTACTCTGTTGCAACAATTACTCGTGAGCAAGGTCTTGAGTGGTTGGAGGTCCTTTCATCTAATCAATCCGTCAATGTCACAATCGCCCCTTCTACTGAGGCTGAAAACGGTCTTTTCTGGTCTACGGATAGTATCGCGGGTGGCAGCCCTAACTTTTTCACATCGTGGGGTCCTACTTATGAGGTTGATTTGAAACCACAGTTCAGTGCTGTTGGTGGCGCGGTCTTGTCTACATGGCCGGTGAAACTGGGGAGTTATCAAGTTGAGTCTGGTACATCAATGTCCACGCCACAGATGGCGGCGATCTATGCTTTGTACATGGAGGCTACGGGAATCAAGGATCCCAAGACATTGGAGTTGGTGTTCTCTGCTACTGCCAAGGCTGGTCTGTTCTACAATGGGAATAACATTGATGATGAAATCGCCCCACCAGTTCAGCAAGGTGCTGGGTTAGTCCAGGCTTATGACGCTGTGCACACCAAGACGCTTTTGAGTGTATCGCATTTCTCGTTCAATGATACCGACTACTTTGTTGGGAATGCTACATTTACGATTACCAATCTTGGTGGTTCTGACGTCACGTATGAACTTGGTCATGTTGCTGCATCTACCAGATACACGTTTGATGGTGTAAATGAATACCCGACATACTTCCCCAACCCCAAAGGAGATGCCGTTGCCACCATCACCTTTGAGTCGTCCAAGGTAACAGTTGGTGCTGGAGCCACCGAAGAGGTGCACTTTGTTGTCGACGCCCCGGAGNCACCCACCCCGCCTTGGGAAGTTGTTTCGGCCCATCTTGTCTCGTGGCAAATGGTTATGACTTTGTCGGTGATGCCTACGACGGGACAACCACCGCCATTCCAGATTCCGACCCCATAGACTGCAACGGACACGGCACGCACGTAGCTGGTATCATCGCAGCCCAAACAAACCCCTATGGCTTCANGTCCGTCGCTGTCTCCCGTATCGTTGATGCCGGTGTCCCGTGTACTCTTGCCGGAGGAAACTCTGGCTCAGCGGGGCTCTTCTATACCGCTGCGGCGGCTAACGGGAAGGGAGTCACGTCGGTGGGATCTTTCCAGGCTACTGATGTGCCCATTTTAATGCAAAAGGGCGAGTTCGGCATTTCTAATGACTCTGCAACTTATGACTTTGGCCTTGTTTATGGAATGCCGGCGTTACGCAACGGGAGTAAGGAGCTGCTTGACCCCACCTTGATTAACCCCGACTGGGATGGCTGTAACGGTTTAAACAACGGATCCATCCCCAAATTCCAAGATTATATCCTCTTGTTGGAGGATAAAAGTTCCTCTGGCTGCGGGCCATACCAACAGACGCAAACATTTGGTGCCGCTGGTGGCGCAGACTTTATTTTCTACAGTGGAACTCCAGGGAAGGCCGAGCAGATCTTTGTTCAGACTGACTTAGGCTATTCGGTTGCGACGATTACTCGTGAGCAAGGTCTTGAGTGGTTGGAGGTCCTTTCATCTAATCAATCCGTCAATGTCACAATCGCCCCTTCTACTGAAGCTGAACACGGTCTTTTCTGGTCTACGGATAGTATTGCGGGTGGTAGCCCCAACTTTTTCACATCGTGGGGTCCTACGTATGAGGTTGATTTGAAACCACAGTTCAGTGCTGTTGGTGGCGCGGTCTTGTCTACGTGGCCGGTGAAACTGGGGAGTTACCAAGTTGAATCTGGTACATCAATGTCCACGCCACAGATGGCGGCGATCTATGCCTTGTACATGGAGGCTACGGGAATCAAGGATCCCAAGACATTGGAGTTGGTGTTCTCTGCTACTGCGAAGGCTGGTCTGTTCTACAATGGGAATAACATTGATAATGAAATCGCCCCACCAGTTCAGCAAGGTGCTGGGTTAGTCCAGGCTTATGACGCTGTGAACACCAAGACGCTTTTGAGTGTATCGCATTTCTCGTTCAATGATACCGACTACTTTGTTGGGAATGCTACCTTTACTATTACCAATCTTGGTGGTTCTGACGTCACGTATGAACTTGGTCATGTTGCTGCATCTACCAGATACACGTTTGATGGTGAAAATGAATACCCGACATACTTCCCCAACCCCAAGGGAGATGCCGTTGCCACCGTCACCTTTGAGTCTTCCAAGGTAACAGTTGGCGCTGGAGCCACCGAAGAGGTGCACTTTGTTGTCGACGCCCCGGAAGGTCTCAACGAAACAAACATTCCAGTATACAGCGGCTACATCACTCTCAACTCTACCGCCGAGAACCTGAGTATCCCCTATCTCGGAGTTGCCGGAAGTCTCCANAAATGAATACCCGACATACTTCCCCAACCCCAAAGGAGATGCCGTTGCCACCATCACCTTTGAGTCGTCCAAGGTAACAGTTGGTGCTGGAGCCACCGAAGAGGTGCACTTTGTTGTCGACGCCCCGGAGGGTCTCAATGAAACCAACATCCCCGTATACAGCGGCTACATCACCCTCAACTCTACCGCCGAGAACCTGAGTATCCCCTATCTCGGAGTTGCCGGAAGTCTCCACGGTATCTCCCACATCGTTGACCCAGCCTGGGTGTTCTTAGCCGAGTACACTGATAGCAGCTTAACTCCCGTTGGCAACAATCTCAAATGGGAACTTCCAATTCCAACATCTCCTTTCCCAAATGTCACGGAGATCCGCGCTGGCCAGAAGTATCCGGGTGTCATCATCCAACTTAACATGGGAACTCGCCTTTTGAGATGTGACATTATCTCGCATAGTGAGAATAACTTGACGAGTGTCGATGTCTTTAGGGATAAGTCGGTAGGCAGTATTTCTGGGTTCCCACGGGAGTATTCACCTAGAATGTATTATGTTGATGGATTCACAGGCCAACTTGATGACGGGACGGTTCTCCCCGCTGGAACGTACCAGTTCGTCGTGCGTGCGCAGAGATTATTCGGGGACTCTTCTAAGGCCTCGGAGTTTCAAACACTCTACCTTAATAACTTTACAATCTCATACAAGGCTTAAATAGGTCTAATAATATAATGATATAAGTCTAAATCTACATCCAAAGACAAAGCTTCCCACTCGCCGTTCCACCAGCAACCCAATTCTTAGTAGCATGAAACTGACAAACCGCCGGAACCGCCGAGATCCCATCACCATCCAACTGCGCCAACTGGCTTCCATCAGCGGCAAAGACATCCACAAAGCGATTCATATTTCCAACGACAAACTTCTCGATTCCATCAGCCGGTCNGGCCTCGGAGTTTCAAACACTCTACCTTAATAACTTTACAATCTCATACAAGGCTTAGATAGGTCTAATAATATAATGATAAAAGTCTAAATCTACATCCAAAGACAAAGCTTCCCACTCGCCGTCCCCCCAGCAACCCAATTCTTAGTAGCATGAAACTGACAAACCGCCGGAACCGCCGAGATACCATCACCATCCAACTGCGCCAACTGGCTTCCATCAGCGGCAAAAACATCCACAAAGCGATTCATATTTCCAACGACAAACTTCTCGATTCCATCAGCTGGTCGTTTCTGCCATTGTGGTTTGAGAATGGTCACCCAGCGACCGGTTTGGTTGTTATGTGGGATGACGTGGGCGGGTTCTAGGGCTTCTTCGGATATTTCGGCACCGGGAGACCAGGTTGATGATGTGGAGAAGTTGTATAGTTTGATGGTGTCGTCGTAGGATGTAGTGGCTATACGACCTCCTGGACTCCATGCTGCATGGGACACGGAGAGTCTAGAAGGGTGTGATCCCAGAAGTGATGGGGTTTCCTCGTCATCATCATTTGTAGTCATCTTTCTCAAATCCCAAATCTTCATAGTCCGATCCAATGAAGCTGTAGCAAGTAAATGTGGTTGAAGCGGATGAATGGAGAACCCACCAATCTTCTGTCCGTGTAAAGTCCACTCTGTAATGTCTTTAGGAGATCGAATGTCAACTTGACAAACTGTACCTGACAGTGTAGAAAACAGAATCATGTTTGGGTCAAGAGGGTTAATCTCCATTGTTGAAATCGGTAGATCCGCGTTAGAATCATTTGGACTCCACACCTCGACAGAAACTCCCTTTTCAAGATCTAGTTTCCGGATACTACTATCATATGAAGAAGAGTATACCGAATTAGCATCAGTTGGGTTAAACGCAAACGAGGTGATTGTCCGACTGTGAGTTTTGAAGGCCAAGATGTTCGGGTCTTCGTAGTACTCTTCTTCAGCGTCATCATCATCGTCAGGCTCCACTTTCACAAGATCCTGTGATGCATCGAATACTCCAAGCGCTCCTTCTTTGTCTCCGGCGAATATAAGAGGTTTATCCTCTGTTGGATGGAATGTGAGAGCGTAGACTCTTAGTGGGGTAATTTTGATATCTAAACTTGTTAGCACACTATACATGATACTTTAGAGTAGCACTTACCATTTGGTTGCCACTTATCATACAAGGTTAATCCCCCCATAGTCCTTCTCAACTCCTTCAAGCCTTCATCAGTAGTCTCACTAATATCATCCTCAGTGAACGTTCTAACTCCAGCTTGAGCTCCTCTCATAAGCTCTTTCAGGCCCACTCCACCCCATTTCTTTCCTTCAACAGCCATATCCTCCAACTTCAAATCGCCCGCTACTCTCTGTCTCTTAGCTCTCTCTTGTTCCGCCGTAGTAATAACCGTAGTATCAAGATCGCCCTTGACTTCATTATCATCAGCCTTAATCCCAGCCAATCTCGAACTTGATCTTGTGGCTCGTGGTGTTTCCCGAACAATCGTCTCAGCACGGGTTCTTTTCCTCGTTGCAGGCGCCGCAGGTTTAACCNGGGTTAAACGCAAACGAGGTGATTGTCCGACTGTGCGTTTTGAAGGCCAAGATGTTTGGGTCCTCGTAGTACTCTTCTTCAGCGTCGTCATCATCGTCAGGCTCCACTTTCACAAGGTCCTGTGATGCATCGAACACTCCAAGTGCTCCTTCTTTGTCTCCGGCGAATATAAGAGGTTTATCCTCTGTTGGATGGAATGTGAGAGCGTACACTCTTAGTGGGGTGATTTTGATATCTAAAATTGTTAATACACTATACATGACATTTCAGAGTAGCACTTACCATTTGGTTGCCACTTATCATACAAGGTTAATCCCCCCATAGTCCTTCTCAACTCCTTCAAGCCTTCATCAGTAGTCTCACTAATATCATCCTCAGTGAAAGTTCTAACTCCAGCTTGAGCTCCTCTCATAAGCTCTTTCAAGCCCACTCCGCCCCATTTCTTTCCTTCAACAGCCATATCCTCCAATTTCAAATCGCCCGCTACTCTCTGTCTCTTAGCTCTCTCTTGTTCCGCCGTAGTAATAACCGTAGTATCAAGATCTCCCTTGACCTCATTATCATCAGCCTTAATCCCAGCCAATCTCGAACTTGATCTCGTGGCTCGTGGTGTTTCCCGAACAATCGTTTCAGCACGGGTTCTTTTCCTTGTTGTAGGCGCCGCGGGTTTAACCTTGGTCTTTGTCTTCGGGGGTGCCACGTTCTTCGCAGTTATAGAGATATCCTTCAAGATCGCCGTATTGGCCGCCATGTTTTCCAGGCGGCGACGCTCAAAGGCGCTCATGGGGGCATCTTCCTTCTTGACCATGGTGATTTGCTCGTATGTAAATTTCTATAGATTTCGAAAATGAAAAGAGAAGCCTGGATATTCAATCAGATCAACGCGTCCCTGGCGTAAAGTACCTCCCAATTCGGTAGTCTGCTTACACGCGCAAAACAAACGACAGGGATATTAATTTGTTCTTATCGATAANGGTTTAACCTTGGTCTTTGTCTTCGGGGGTGCCACGTTCTTAGCAGTTATAGAGATATCCTTTAAGATGGCCGTATTGGCCGCCATGTTTTCCAGGCGGCGACGCTCAAAGGCGCTCATGGGGGCATCTTCCTTCTTGACCATGGTGATGTGCTTGTATGTAGATTTCTATAAATTTCGAAAATGAAAAGAGAAGCCTGGATATTCAATCAGATCAACGCGTCCCTGGCGTAAAGTACCTCCCAATTCGGTAGTCTGCTTACACGCGCAAAACAAACGACAGGGATATTAATTTGTTCTTATCGATAAGAAATATCAACCCTACTCCCATGTCAACTGATAAGATAACCGATTTTGCACAACGTCACCGGCAGAAATCATTACATCGTGAGATTTATTCTTCATTGACGACATATCACAATGTTTACTCGCGTTTTCCGACCTACCCCTCGGGTAGTTGCCCGGACATTTACCCCGCTACCAATCGCAAGCCGAGCCCCGGCGTTTTCTACGAGCATCGCTCATCTTTCTTCAAACTCCGACACATCCGACCCTTCCGCTCCNGACGTTCTCGAGTCTCCCGAGCCGACACCTTCTCCTGAATCTCTGACCCCAATCTCAACCATCACGCCCACCGAAAAATGGGTCTTTAAAAATATCATTCGCACCCCCGAAAAGTACGGTGCCCCCGTCAACTTCACCAAGGCCGACGGCACCAACCTCTCACGATCGGAAATCCTCTCACAATACCCCGAGGCCCTCCGAGCTGCTTTGGAAGAGAGATTGACTGAGGAGGAACTTGATAGCAAAGATGAGGTCGCTGAGCATATTATCTCGGAGTTTCAGAAAGTGAAGGATGAGACTTTGAGTAAACGGAGAGATGAGGAGGTTGCTAGGATTGAGGGGCTACTTGATGCTTGCACGACTGATAGGGAAATTTGGAAAGTTCTTGAGAATGATGTGTTCTCTTTGGTCGGCAAGATGGGACTTTTGCCTAATTCGGAGGGAAAGATGGAAGCTGAAGTTATCACGGAGGGTGACCAAACAATAACTGCGATGGAACTCCACGGACCAATGTTCACCAAGTACATTCACCATGCTGTCCGCCGGTTACTCTACGATTTCCCTTCCCCATCACCTCTCACATTATCAATCATTCCGACTCTTCGGTCCCTTTCAGTTGGCGCTTTAGTCCTCGGTTCTTCAACAGCTCTCTACAATGACCTTCTTCTCGCCACGTGGGCTTTACATGGTCGGATTCCCTCGGTGTTATCAGTTACTCGGGAAATGGAAACAATGGGTGTCAAATATAGTCGTGCAACCTTGGACGTACTAGAAGAGATCATGGCCGAGATTGACGGGGTGAAGAACTGTATGAACACTTTTGCTGAGCCAGTAGTGGGATTATCTGGTCTGGACAGTACAGCAAGAAACGAGTTTAAGGCCGCCTTTGGAAAGATCAAGGCCTCTGTTTTAAGAGTTGATGATCCTACGAAGCCAGGAAAGAAGCCAATCAGACAACCTAGAGACCATGATCGCGGAAGAGGCGGATATTCCCGCGGTCGTGGAAACTTTGGTGGCTTCTCACGAGGTGGTCATTCAAGGGGTGGTTACTCAAGAGGGGGTTACTCTAACGCTCCTTACACTAAACCCTACAACGGCGGGTATAGCCGAGGAGCCCGTGGTGGTAACAGCCGTGGTGGATACTCCTCTGGACCATCCCGTGGTGGATACACCCCACGACCTTCATCATACGATTCATAGATTGATTATAAAACGGCGTGTAAGATTATCGAATGTAACGACTTGTAATATAATTATCCTCAAACCAGTCTATCACCTAGTCATATCTCATTTCCCAAAATCATGTCATCATCGTGGGACTAAACCCGGGTATCAAAGTCTCAAAGTTCCCTCCCCCTATGTCCATCCCCATTCCCCGGAGTCTCCTTCTCTCGTTCCCGTTCCTTCTCCCGTTCCCTTCTCTCCGCCTTAATCTGATGTTTCTCTCGAACAAGACCCTTCAACCAGGTATTTTCCCGTTCAAGTTCCCTCGCTTTCCCCTCTAACTGGGACAGTTTCTCAGCTGCCACTTTTGTATCTTGGACGAGTTGTTGTTCTAGTATCTTCTTCTTGACGCGGAATCTAGCGGAGGCGCTGTTATTCCGGATTCGTTTCTCTTCGGACGTGAGTCGTTCGGAGCCGTCATCGTTGATACTTGACGGGGTTGAAGCAGGTGGATGAGTTGAAGATGATGAAGATGATTGGTGGTGATGACCGTTTGTTGAGTATGGATCCCACATGTTGAAAGTTGGTATTGTATGTTATAAAGAGAAGCCAACTTGATTGATAGGCAGTTGATGTTGAATCGAGAAGAAGAAGAAATGCGAACCAGTCGAGACGTCAATCTTTATATCTCCTCGTCACACAGATGTCGTTGGAAAAGACTTGTCTGTTTCCCGGAATCACCTTCCGTTATCCGTACTGGAATCTCCCGGAATATTCACGCCCCACTTGCGCGGTAGAAAAAGGTTCCTCGGTATATATATATCAGTGTCGTAAGATTTGAAAAGAAGACGTAATTGCCGCGAGAAGCAGACTAAGCGGTGTAGGTTTAGGTTCTAAAACAAGTTGTCAAGTATATTCCACAAATGCCACGATATAAATACAAAGCCTAATGCAGCTTCGGAACTGTATATCCTTTTGTCAAGCACACCATCTCCTCAAACAATCACGCCCGCATAATCCACCTAAAAAGGCGCCCCACCAGTTCCGAAACTACCGAACACAAGCAACTATACAGTAGCTATAGAAGTCTATAGTAGCTATACTCTCTATAGTAGCTATACTAAACAGACCTTTTAGCCCAAACTCACGCCATAGCTCGTCCATATTACAACATCCTAAACCCCCTGTCCTCACGTCATTCAATCTATCCCGACAATCCCGATCCTAAACACGAAAAATCGCCCTGATATTTCACGGTGAGATTCATCCACAGTATCACAGTGTTTATTCGCACTTGTGTACAGGACGTTGAAGAACTACTATTTTGGTCGAAACCATGGGATATAACATATTCCTGGGTTTCTGGTCTATCAAACGTCTTGGAAGTTGTGTATAGACTTCATTTGGGATCAGTGAAGACCTGGCGCTTCCACGGGGACCGAGAATGAGGGGTCAAGGGTCAGTTAATGCTTAGGGTCATAATAGTCAGTACAGGTATCAAACTCTAGGTAACTTGGCCCGTAATCAGGGATATCAAAGACTACAAACACAGTGTATAACATGAGCCCGAGCCCTAGCCAACCAGATCCTTTCTATTTCCTTGTCTACATACTGAACCTCAGCTCAGCCCAGTCCAGCCCAGTCCAACCAACCCACATACGTATAGATCTACTTGATTGTGATTACTTGCTTACTCAAACACATTCTCAGACCCGCTCCGCCCGCGTCAATCGCCATCCTAAACACGAAAAATCGCCCTGATATTTCACGGCGAGATTCATCCACAGTATTACAGTGTTTATTCGCACTTGTGTACAGGACGTTGAAGAACTACTATTTTGGTCGAAACCATGGGATATAACATATTCCTAGCTTTCTGATCTATCAAACGTCTTGTAAGTTGTGTATAGACTTCATTTGGGATCAGTGAAGACCTGGCGCTTCCACGGGGACCGAGAATGAGGGGTCAAGGGTCAGTTAATGCTTAGGGTCATAATAGTACAGGTATCAAACTCTAGGTAACTTGACCCGTAATCAGGGATATCAAAGACTACAAACACAGTGTATAACATAAGCCCGAGCCCTAGCCAACCAGATCCTTTCTATTTCCTTGTCTACATACTGAACCTCAGGTCAGCCCAGTCCAGCCCAGTCCAACCAACCCACATCCGTATAGATCTACTCAATTGTGATTACTTGCTTACTCAAACACATTCTCAGACCCGCTCTGCCCGTGTCAATCGCCATCCCCACAGACATCAACGTGCTCAATCACTGTTCCATTTGGTGGAGTATCAAACTACGTCACCGCTGGGCCGCCCAGGACCAGGGGCCTATCCATTTGAACGACCGTCGTAAGTCCGCCGGGTTTCGACCCCTCGGATATCTACAAAGTAATTGGCTATCCTATTCTTTGATTACGTGGCTCTTCTATTATACTCTATAACCCCACATTCCACGATATAAACAGCCCAAAGTCTTATCTCCAGAACAACTGAGAACCCCCAATTCCTGCCTATTCAAATCCCCCCATAATGACGCCATCCACCTCCCGAAAAAGGATTCCAATGCCCAATGGCATCATCGACACAGACACACCTGTAGCACAAAAAACCGCGCTAAATCCATATTCCATGTTCCCCAAAAACAGTCCGTCTTCATTGCGGTCTTGCATATTAAGCTCCTAGATATCTATCAACTCCGCGGGAAAGACCCTCCATCATTCATCTAACATGAGGTAATATCCTTCTCTCCCCACCTTCTCTATAGCCCACTTCCCGTCTTTTCATTCGTGCCTTCTTCATTTGTTATTCCCTCTGTCTCTCCTTCCAAATTCACCGAGCCCCGCTTTTCTGCCACCCCCTTGTTCATTCATTCATCCCTCCCGCTTTCTTAATCCTTCCCAAAAACGCGGAGAAATTCCCGGTAAAGCACCTGCCAACGAACACCTCCCCACACTTGATCACCCATGTAACCCTAACTTAAACACTCATTGACATATAACCCTCTGGTCCAAACTCAGGCACAAAATATGGTAGAGACAAACATGTGTACAAATCTGATCTTATCTCATCTATTGATAATCATCATCCGTCATCCTCGCTAATTTCCTCTTCTTTTTCTTCTTCCTCTTCATCATCTTGTCCCTCTAAAGCCTCCAACTCGGCCTCCCAAGCTGCCTCCATCTCAGCCTCTAGATTGGCTGCCAATTCAGCATCAAGGTCATGTTCAAGGTCTTGCACGACAACAGCCGGACTATCCGTACCCTTCGCCGACCCTTTGNCCTTGTTCATTCATTCATCCCTCCCGCTTTCTTAATCCTTCCCAAAAACGCGGAGAAATTCCCGGTAAAGCACCTGCCAACGAACACCTCCCCACACTTGATCACCCATGTAACCCTAACTTAAACACTCATTGACATATAACCCTCTGGTCCAAACTCAGGCACAAAGTATGGTAGAGACAAACATGTGTACAAATCTCATCTTATCTCATCTATTGATAATCATCATCCGTCATCCTCGCTAATTTCCTCTTCTTTTTCTTCTTCCTCTTCATCATCTTGTCCCTCTAAAGCCTCCAACTCGGCCTCCCAAGCTGCCTCCATCTCAGCCTCTAGATTGGCTGCCAATTCAGCATCAAGGTCATGTTCAAGGTCTTGCACGACAACAGCCGGACTATCCGTACCCTTCGCCGACCCTTTGATCTTCCCTGTTCCGTCCAAATTCGTCACGTTTCTCAACCCGCTGCCCTTTCTAGGAGCCCCGAGTCTTAGCCGTTTAAACATGGGGTGATTGACACCTAGAACACCTTGTCCCTGTGAATCGGCTGTGCTGCTCTGTGAACCATCGACTTCTGAAGATTCCTCATCGTCTAGATCGTCTACCTTGCGCTTCAAGGGGGAAGACTTGGCACTGGAGAAAGACTCATCACCCTCCTCGTCGCCCTCTTCAGATTCGGCTTCGTCATCGTCATCTTCATCTCCACTGGAATCTGCGAGAAACTCAGCCAACTCGTCATCCACAGAGCCCACTTTGAACCCCTTCAAATCATCTAAAGCCAATTTCTCGTCAATATCAACAGCCTGTGCCGCCGGATCAACATCTTCATCTTCGCCGCCGCTTTCGGCTTCCTCCGGAACTCCTCCAACCATGGCTTCATCCCCGTCAACTGTAACTGGACCTACCCGATCATTAGGGTGTATGTCAATAATGAAAGCTGACTCGTCTACATGTTCCCATTTTGAGAAACACGCTGCCAACCAATCTGCCTTGACAATTTGAATGCGTGAGATTCTAGCCGCTTCCCGTAGTTTTTGAGTCCGTGGTCTCGTGGGATTCACCACCAAATGTGTGACCTTGTCAGAAATCTTGCTCGACAAAACAGCTCCGTATTCTTGCACCTGGATTCCTAGTTCCGACTGGTATACATTAACGTTTGTCGTCACCAAACCCGACAGTACAATATTTGTGCCGTATAGTGTCTGTTTCTTTTGATTCCGTAAAAACTCGCCAACATCGGGTATGGCACTGAGGTCAACACGGTTCCGGCCTCCGGGTCTCTTATCATGGGCCTTTTGTTGGTCGTATGTTTTGTAGAATTGCTCGTGAATAGCAGTAAGATGTCGTTCAATTGTTTCGAGCTCATGATCGTCATCACNACCTGGATTCCTAGTTCCGACTGGTATACATTAACATTTGTCGTTACCAACCCCGAGAGTACAATATTCGTGCCGTACAGTGTCTGTTTCTTTTGATTCCGTAAAAACTCGCCAACATCGGGTATGGCACTGAGGTCAACACGGTTCCGGCCTCCGGGCCTCTTATCATGGGCCTTTTGTTGGTCGTATGTTTTATAGAATTGCTCGTGGATAGCAGTAAGATGTCGTTCAATTGTTTCGAGCTCATGATCGTCATCACGCAAAATTGGAACCTTGGAAGGCGGACGTTCCAGAGGCTCATACTTTGCTGAAGATTCCATAGAAACCGCCGTATCGGGTACCGCGTCGGCATCCTTCATTTCCGTCTCATTGGCAACATCCTGAAGATGTGCTAATGGGCGATGCTCCAATTGGTCCTTAAGTTCCTTTTCTTGTGCCGCTTCGGCAATCTTTTCCTCCACGGATTCATTGGCGCCGTCCTTGGGCTCTTTCGAAACCTCTATGATAGTCTCTGATGTACTGTCCGAAGTCGGTATGATATCCGTTCGTTGTGGTAAAAATGACGAGTTGATATCGCCGATCCCCTTAAAGTAATCGAATGGTACCACCCGGATCAAATTCTCTCGATCATTCGGCCAAACATCCGAACGATCGTCAATGATAACCACCATATCCGTGCTACTCGGAAACAACCGATTCAAGTCCTTTTGATGACTCCCTGCTTCATTCCGACTGATGATACGATTTCCAAATAACTTTTGCTGTGGGTCCACTACCTGGGCCACGTTGACAGCATATGGTCTTGTGCCCATCGTAAATACGTGCATCTCGTACAACTGTGACATCCGCTCCAAGAACCCATCTAGACCCGGCCGTTTCTTGATGTAGTACCAGCATGACGAAAGACTTTTGTTAGGACCATCTTCCAGTTGGAATTTGCCAATATCGCGTAGACTCTCGTAGTTGGGGTTCGATGGCTCCTTGTGCCATTCTCCCACTGTGGGGTCAATACATGCGTGGATAATCGTCTGATCGAGATCCACCACCAATACCAGTTTTCTCGCCTGAAGGAGTCGTTTTTGCCGCTGCAATTCGACCTTTTGTGCCATGTCTTGACTAACTTTAAGGTTATTCTGGTCATGAATCATGCTAACCGTAGCTCTCGCGCTATCAGCCGCTTCCTGGGTGAAATCGATCCCAGTAACATCAGCGCCGCACATGGCACATAATCCCTCAAACTGGACATCATGACTACAAGCCTCCTCGATTTCAAAGGCTGGTTGATCTCTAGTAATTGTCGTTCCCTCCCTGATTCTCCAACTGCGAAGCTTTCCAGCTACTGGTGACTCCCAATCGGCGTAGGACGTGTGCTTGGTAATCTTAGCATCACGAATGATGTCGCCGGATTCCTTGGTGCCTTCCCAACTGTACTCAAACAGAATCTCGCGTTGATTGACTTGTTCGCCGGCGCGTTTAAGGATTTTACCAATTTTGATTGGGTATCGTAGACGTTGGCCTAGGGGGACGGTTTTGGTCATTGTCTCGTGATTGCTATTTTTTTCGTGAATATCGTAAGGGTCGTGGAGAATGAAGTTGTATTCAAGACGATTTGCGTTGACTGGTAGTTTCTAAAGACATGGTGGCCAATCTGTCAGCTAAAGCTCAATGCACACATTTGAAATGTCGTCATCACGACTATACACCAATCCATCGGTAGAAGTGCCGACGCGCCTCAATGCGCCTATCCCATCTCTCAATGTAACGTCTTACCTCTACAGGAATCAATCCATCAAACACAATCACAACGAACAATATACAACGAACATCAAAATGCGGCAAAACCGACAAAACAGATAGGAATTAATATGGCTTCCCTATTCTTGCTTACCCGCTACTTTTCTCGTGAAAATCAAAATTCGCAGCTTCCAGACTTGCGCACAGAATCGAAATCGAACATGGGTAGCTACAGAAAGCAGCGGCTGGGTTGTCTGGGCGAGGATCGGGTAGGGTTTGTAAGATATGGTGTATGTATGCGTATGGAGTAGTTACTTGATGATGCTAGAATAGATGAAAAATTGGAACAAGAAGTCAACGGAATCCATTGAGATTGCGCGCGTCTTTTATGTTAGTGGCGATGTTGATTATCAGGCGAATTGTAGTCAGGAATTGAGCTCATGAATGGCTGCATTCGGCCCAGTGGGGTGAGTTCTTTGAAAGCTAATGAGGCGGATGGTCACATGATAAGATTTAGGGGAGTTGTATGATTGGATAACCCTAAGTGTCACGAATGGGAATTTCATCAAAATGTGAGTAGAGATTTAAGTATGTATGAAGTGAAAGAAATCTAAAGAACCCAAGTAAACCAACCAAACGCCGTCATAAAGTCATAAACAACTGAAATACTCTTTACTGGCTAAGCAACATAGCCAAAGGAGTATCATCACCAGAATAATCCAAGAATCTTACAATCAGATAACTGGCACCAGCAGCCATCATGCCAATAGCAAGAGTCTGTAATGCACCATAAACACCCGACCGCACAGTCCCGACAGTAATAACACTTTTGACATAGCCAAATACCAAGAGAACCAACATGGTGATTCCAATAGAATAGAACATGGCCTGTTGAGCAATCTCCATGAAGAAATAAGGCAACATGGGAATCAANTTGGAACAAGAAGTCAACGGAATCCATCGAGATTGCGGGCGTCTTTTATGTCAGTGGCGATGTTGATTATCAGGCGAATTGTAGTCAGGAATTGAGCTCATGAATGGCTGCATTCGGCCCAGTGGGGTGAGTTCTTTGAAAGCTAATGAGGCGGATGGTCACATGATGAGATTTAGGGGAGTTGTATGATTGAATAACCCTAAGTGTCACGAATGGGAATTTCATCAAAATGTGAGTAGAGATTTAAGTATGTATGTATGAAGTGAAAGAAATCTAAAGAACCCAAGTAAACCAACCAAACGCCGTCATAAAGTCATAACCAACCAAAATGCTCTTTACTGGCTAAGCAACATAGCCAAAGGAGTATCATCACCAGAATAATCCAAGAATCTTACAATCAGATAACTGGCACCTGCAGCCACCATACCAATAGCAAGAGTCTGTAATGCACCATAAACACCCGACCGCACAGTCCCGACAGTAATAACACTCTTAACATAGCCAAAGACTAAGAGAACCAACATGGTGATTCCAATAGAATAGAACATGGCCTGTTGAGCAATCTCCATGAAGAAATAAGGCAACATGGGAATCAAACCACCAACAAAGTAACTAAGACCCATAGTGACGCCGGAAATCCACGCTCTTGAGGTATCAGGCTTATCCATCTTCAACTCCAAATCCATCATGAACCGTACCCACTGATCATGGTTCTTACAAAGCTCCTCAATCATCGGCTCCGCAGCCGCCCTACTAATCCCATAGCCCCGCATAATCTCAAAGATCTCTTCTCTCTCCTCCCCAGGCATATGAGCAACTTCCCAATACTCACGCTTCTCCTCACTAACATATCTCTCATGTTCAGTCGCAGCAGCAAGATAGGCACCAAGACCCATGGAGATCATCCCAGAGAATAACTCGGCAAGACCGCCCATGATGACGAGCTTGGTACTTCCGAGGGATGAAAGGCCGGCGGTTAAAGAGAAGGGGACGGTAAGGCCATCGCTGAAGCCGATGATGATGTCGCGGATGACGTCGGAAGAGGAGGACGACGAGTTTGATTCGGAGTGAAGAGTGTTAGTTGAAGACGAAGTGTGNTCAAGTCAAAGGAAGAAATTGATGTAGAAAGTAGTAATTAAGAAGGTATGTTGACGATAATGCGACAAACTCTCTACTCTCAAATACCACCGGGACCCCCATCTCTTTATACAAAATTCCGCTTACACTGCAGACCCATCACCTCCTAGTCTTCACTGCGCTCTAACAATTCAAACCCCCAAACCTGCGATATCACAACATCAAACGCTCCTAATACATAACTAGTTCCCTCTACAACGCAACCTGCAGTCTGAAATTAAGCGGGTCCTAGCTCTTTTCAACCAATCAGATCACATCTATTAGCAAGATTTTTCAACCTCTGTGCTCGTTACATTAATAAACAGCAATAAACAGGTTCAAAGAGACATGGATTTACCAGTCTTACCACGAAGATTCCCCGATATGGAAACATTAGCGGCGTAATTGGTAATTTGCTGTAAGTGAAGTGGGTTTTCTAGACGAGAAGCTGGAACGGACCAAGATCCTATGGTGAAGAGATTCTTGGTGTGGTCTAGTGAACTTTAGATTGGATGATGTTGAATGTATAGCCTTTGATTGGCCGGTAAGACATATTCTTGACCATGTTTGGACGATATATGTTAGTTTGAGTGGGTACTAGACAAAGTTGTGTAGCAAAGAGAGTAAGTATCTTTGTTAAGGCTGGCCAATCAGGGAGTCTAGAAATGATAGCTGTGTATTCGATATCAAGTGGAATTCTCTTAGTTTGGTGATAGGTCCAGGCTACGACAAGAATGTGTGATCCACCAAGAAACTATAGCAACGTTTACAGTTCTCCCTTAGCAAGTAACCCTCTTGCCGCCTTCAAAGTCCCAAGAATACTCTGCTTCACGATCTAATCGACATCGTTAGCACAAGACCCCAATGAAACCCTATCTTTCAACGTCAACTTACCTGCTTAGCCAATTCAACTTCTTCTTTGCCCGTGACTTCAAAGATATAAACCAACTCTAAATCGTCATCTTCCTCTTCTCCGGATAACAAATTCCTGACTACAGAGCCATCTGCCCTTGTAAAGACATTACCTCCTTCAAAAGTCTCTACTACCTCTCTTAAAGTCCTAACTCTGCCTCCATCTGCCGGCGTCAAAGTGACAGTTCGATCAATAGTGTTCCCCGATTGCGAATGGACCGTACAAGCTGTAATCACCGGGACAAAGAATACCGGATCGGTAGCCTTGATAAGAAGTGCCTTTGTAATTTGAGCTTTGCTTAGTCGAGGAAGTCCCGGAGGGTTAACCAGGGCGGTGCGCGTGATGATTGTTTTCTCCGACATTTTCGTTATATAATCAAGGATCAAAGGAAAGCTCACAAAATACAGTAGATTCGTTCCCTTTTTATATCGTAACATGCATATGTACATCTCATGTACCACCATCTTCCCCAACAAACTCCGATACGCATATGCGTTGGCTTAGTCATAAATCATATCTAATCTAGTATACCCCAAAGTTCACTCCACTGCAACCCCTCTGTCTGACTGGTACTTTTTTCTTACTTCGCGGTATAACTCCCTTCGTAATCTCTCCACTAGTCTTTCCAAAATCCACTGACTTTCTTCTTTATCGGCTAATAACGGAGAATCAATGCCCATCCAACTCCAGCCGTCCTCGTTCGCGGCCTTTTCTTGACCTTTGGGTGTTTTTGGTGGGCGGACCCGGGCTCTTCTGTGGCGTCGGGGATCAGCTTCATTTTCCCCAATCAATTTAAGATACCACGCCCATTCTTCATACGGATATCTTCTTGGATACTTGCTGTTATGCAGATGATTAGAGACGGTCGAGATCTCCTCTGTCAAAAGAAAGTGAAAATCGGCTCCCGTGGGTAAAGGATGAGTTGGATGCTTAAACGACGCTGATAGGCGAGAATGCCCGTTCAAAACAGAAGCCCGGGATCGTAAATGTAACCGGAAATTCTCTTCGCCGGGCGAGGACGTTGGTCTTACAACTCCAGACGCAGAAATTGGGTCAGTTGGGTCTGGCTCTTCAATATCCTTTAATATCCTATTTTGGGCATCTTCGTCGGCAGCGGTGATAGCCCGTCTGACAACGACTCCATATCCGCCAATTCCGTCTTTGTCTCCCCAAGTTGCTCTGTCATAGCAGTCGGAAAAAGCGAAACCAAAAGTCATCCGGCTGATAAACCACTTGAGTTCAGTCCTGAAACTCTTTTCACCAGGTAGGATCGTCAAATTACCGATACCGATGGTGATGTCTCTGACTACTCTTGCCACTGTATCTCCGGCATTGGAAATCATAATGGTCATAGTCGGTAAAGCCATCAAACACCAAAACACAAAGAATGCCTTGCCTGCGTTACTTGCAGGTGTCCGATCACCATATCCCAGTGTGGTTAGTGTAACAAAAGTGAAGTAAAACCCATCAAAGTAATTCCAATTCTGCGAGTCCTCTTCTGTCAACGCAAAGATCTTCGCACCAACCAGCCATAAGACAAGCCACACGGAAAATGACGTCAACATGGCCAGCCACTTATGCTGTGATGCTGCCTGATGTTGGATGTCCCGAATCATGTTGAATTCCTTCTTTCTCCGATCCAACTCCTTCAATGCGACAATCTCAGCTGTCCGAGGTTCCCCTGGTACGACAGACTCAGTGCTAACTGGCTCCAAGATATCCGTTTCGCCGTTCTTTTCCAACACAGCAATCAACCGCCGCCGTTTCTTCTCCAGAATGCGACTATCAATTCTATGATGGCCACGTTCGAGAGCAAGAGAGCGAATACTTCCAATCACCAGACCAACAGATATAACCCCTATAAGCGCGAATGGAATAAGAAGACCACGAGCAGCATGTGTCTTGGCTACGTAGTCACCGAAACCAATAGTGAACAGAGTCACAGTAGCCCAGTAGACACCATCCAGGTAATTCCAATCTTCAAGCTCGCTGAAAACAAGGGCGCCGACTAGAAGATAGATCATAAGCAAGATCGTCTGAAGCATAAGAGTCCGCTGTGATGTAGTAAGGTTGAAGTCCTTCGGGTAATGTCCCACGGCTGCGCCATAAACAGTCACGCACATTAACCCCGAAACCACAAAGTAAAGAATAGCGGCAAACATGCCATACCAAAAGGCCTGACTCCAAATTATTTCATGTCCCGGATACTCCTGGTGATCTTTCAACACCGCCGCCGCTGCCCCATTCAACCCAATCAACAGAAAACTTGAAAGGAACCACCCCACAATAGTAATAGGTTGTGCTACAACAAACGAGATTCTTCTAGCCATGTTTAACAATAACACGGCGTTCGCCAACAACGCAATGGCAAGTTGGGTAGCATTGAGAGCGATAAGCCATCCTGGATCAGAGATATACTTTGCCTCATCTATATCTGTACCCGGCGGTAAATGTTGTCGCCATGGCCTTACAAGTGACAAGATGGAGAAAGCTGAAGCGACAGGCCCAAGAGTACCCGCCACCATAGGGAAGGCCGACGAAGCGAACCACCATCGTGAAGGCCGTAAAGAGTCATGTCTGCTGGTCGCCAAAAGACCCATAGGCATCTGAAGGGAGTCCCGGCCTTGCGAGTAATCGGCGTCAAAGGACATGATGTGGTATTGCTATGGCTGATCCATCGAGTAGCGTCTTGAACGAAGAAAAAAAGTGGAATACCAGATCCCAAAAGCACCCTCGAATCGTGAAAAATACCGTTGAACGTTCTTTGAAGTCGTCGTCGTAGTTGTCGGGGTCCCACTTTTCGAAAGTGGAAATTACCGCATCGAGTAGCGAGCTTAATCGATAAGCTGTTGTCAAGAAGAAACTACAAAGAATGAATCCATTCGGAGAAAAAGGGAGGAGGTTGTAGAAATTAAAGTTGCTTGTTTCTTCTAACTATCTGTGAGGTACCATGGAAGGAGTCATGGTTTACCGTATATTGGAGATAGGCTATGGTGATCTGGTTGACATAGATAATATATTGTAGTAGAGTATTATGTAGGTAAAGCTAGCTTGTATCATCATGATAGTAATGGATAGACCAAAGGCAGAAGGCCGACGGTTTTGTTTACCACCATATACCCTTGTATACCCTAGTAATCCTGGAAGGAACCGTACCTGCTATCCTCACAAAGTGCAATGACTCCTTGGCACACCCTGAAAGTGCCATGTATTCCGCTTCAGTAGTCGAGGTGCTTACTGATTTCTGCAATTGACTCTTCCAACTTAGGCACCCTCCAAATATCATGAAAACATACGCTAGAGTCGACGACCTTTGTTCTTCTTTGGCGGCGAAGTTAGCGTCGGAGTAGCCAATGAGTGCTTCTTCAGATCCAAAGCATATCGAATAAGACCTGGTGCTTCGAAGGTACCTCATTAGATGGTGTAGTGCCTTTTCGTGCCGTACTGCTGGATTGATGAGGTGTTGGCAGAGTTTGTTAACTGTATAGGTAATGTCTGGACGCGTCTATTGGGAAAGATACTGGACACATCCAACGTAGTGCTGGTATCGCTCCATATCTGCTTGCGGCTCGTGATCTTGTCTTGGGAGTAGCAGGTCGTTCTCGTTTGCCACTGGGGTTGTCGTCATCCTGTTTCTTTCGCTAGCAAAGCCAATCTCTCGAATGATCTCGTCAACATAGTGTTCCTGTGACAGCCATAATCTCCTAGTCACCCTGTCGCGAGTGACCTTAACACCTAGAATGACCTCTACTGGTCCCAAATCTTTGATCTTGAAACGTTCTGCCATTTTCTTCTTGAACCAATCTACCTGTGAGCGGTCTTTGGCTGCGCATGGCATGTCGTCAACGTATAGCAGGACGTGAATGCCTCTTTCGGTATGCCTGAATAAGCAAGGGTCACTTTCCATGCATGTGAATCCTATGGTGGCCAAGTATCCCGGAATCGTTTCATACCAGTCGTGGGCTGCTTGTTTGTGTTACAAGGCTCATAAAGTGAAGTACTATGTACTTGATATGGCGGTAATATGATACGATTACTCGTGAGGGGAATAGAACTAACTAACTAATCGACTACCGTGGAATGTCCTAACTTATATACCTGCGAGTGTAGCCTGGCTTCGGAGATTCGGACGATTTGTCTATTCTCCAACTATGCGTTGGCAGAGCTGACTGATTTGCGTGGTCGATCTCGCGAGCCCCCTCACTTCTGCATATGTACATACCTTTGTTGTACTTCCTCACAGTTTGAGGCCATACAAGCTCTTTTTCAGCTTCAACACATGATCTTGTGGGACCCCTGTTAATCCATCAGGGACTTTGATGTACAAATCCTCCTTCAGTCGTGATTCCGTAAATGCATTGTTGACATCAATCTGGTCGCATTCCAAGTCCTGGGCCGCTACCATCGCCATGAAGAGACGAAGTGATGTCGCGCTTGCTGTTGCCGCATATGTGTTGGTAAAGTCTATGCCGGGTCTCTGGTTAAAGCCTCTCACGGTCAGTCTGCTCTTAAGCTTATGTAGCGAACCGTCGAGGTGATGCTTCGGTTGGAAAACCCATTTCGTTGTCAACACGTTCATATCCTTCTCGCGTGGCACCGCTTTCCATGTGTCGTTGGCGATCAGTGCTGACAGTTCATCATTCGCCGACTCCTTCCACATCTCCCCCCAATCACGGTCGTTTATCGCCTCGCGGTATGTCTGTGGGACTGACACCTCCTCCTTCGACCGAGATTGTTCCACCTCTGCCATCATCACCCACGGTTTTACCCTCAATACGCGACATGCGAACCTCCATCTCAAGGCAACCAGGCAAGACAGTAGCCATCTTCTTGAGAAGTTGCTGGTCGTTACCGACAAGGTCGGCCTCCGGTCTCTCAAACTCAATTAGGAGTCTGCGCTGAGCACGAAGCTCATCCCAAAGATTCCCAACATCGTTGTTGTAGACTGGAAAAACAACCGTTTTGATCGCTCGCTCGAAAGCCAGCGACAGGTAACGCCTGCACTTCTCACGGAGGGCCCTAAAAGTATCTGCCGGATTAGAAACCACGTCGACCCCCTCCACCCAGATACCTTCCAACCCAGTGACCATAATTCGTGCGGTCCTGGTTGCCTCCTCCACTGACGGCAGGTCACCTCCCTCCTCCAGCAACACCACTTCCATAAGTCCTTCGGCGTTCAATACTCGCAAAAGATCAGCCCTCCACTCCAACCAATTTTCACCATTCACGGTGACTCGCATTTGCGGGATCGATGTCGTGGGCGTNCATAACCTGTACCGGGCTCATAACCTGTACCGGGCTCATAACCTGTACCGGGCTCATAACCTGTAGAAATTAAAGTTGCTTGTTTCTTCTAACTATCTTCTGGATACTTCTCCGAAGTTTCCTTCTCTATTTATATCCCACTCCGTATCCACTCACACCCCACCGTGCCCTACTCGCCCACCTTGTTTTGCTCCACTTACACCTCTCCAAACCCTATTTTCCACCCTCCTGTGGCTTATCCAAACCCTCAGATACCCTAGACGCCACTCTCTTTTCAACAGAGGTTCCTTTTTCCTTTTAAATCGTCAAACTATGTTGTTTGATATGATTGAAGATAAAAACCGATG